>JAZHYW010029834.1:0-52739 GCA_037355805.1 Ixodes ricinus | reverse complement strand
CATGACAGCATCGGCCTCCCGACGGTAGCGCCACTATGTGTGAAATACGTTCTACTAGTACAGATTACCTAGGCCAGCCAGAACGTAATACCGAAGGCTTGGTACAGAATTCCATATCACACTTGGCCATGTTTGATTCACTCCACCAGCCAATCACTTCCACTCACTCTTTGACGTCATTGACGTCAGGGTTTGATGAAATATACTTTTAAACATCGCGCGCTCTACTTTCGACGTCCTTTTTAAAGGAAAAGCAAACCTCTCGAAATGACCCGGAGTCTACGTCGCAAAGCTTTGCCTCTATCCACTGTTATGCGCCGTAGTTTCTGTGCTACGATGTGAGAATGAAGTGATCATCTCGCCGTCGAACGTAGTTGCCGTCCACGTGTTAAGTGCCCCCTCTTTGACGATCGATCTTATAAACGTCGTTCGACGAGACTGACGAAAGCGGTGCCAATGATTCCTCACCGTTAGTTTAGAGTTCGGAATTAAGATAAGTCACGTTGCGAAATTGTGGTGATGTGATCTTAATTTTGTGGTAGTTTTTTGTGTGACGATATGAGAGTTGTAGAGTCGTGTTCTCTGTGCTTTGTGCCCCCGCTTGGACAATCGCGCAAACCTCGCGCGTCGCGGCCAGCCCAAGCTTCCTCTGCGCCGATGCCTTCCCTTCGTTTGTTTAGTGTGTGCTCCTGTGACACATAATGTCGCAGCAAAATCGTCCAGATGTACTTGTTTCTTCGCAGAGGCGTGACAATGCTTCGGTCACACCACTATTGATGCCATGGTCTGTGTGAAATGCTGGAGTGATGCCACCGCCGTACTGTCTCACAGGACTCAGCCTCGTTCCTTGTTCACTTTAGTAGATGAAGGATGCCTACGGGTATGGCGCCTTCAAAGCGATATTTATTTATTCGTGAAGCTGGTGCCCTCGCATGAGTCTAGTCGTTGTGATAAGTTGTATGGTAAATCATGGGAACAGCAATTGCCTTGTCCTACCAGCATCGTGCATGAAGGTGTCCTGCCGTCAACTTCGACAGTATGAGGTAAGAAATATTCCAGCATCTCGCCTCGTGGGAGATAACAGAGGTACCTTAGCCGCCTCGCGACAGTGTATTCTGGTTGAAAACGCAGCGAGCTCGTGTCCCTAAACAGACGTTACTGATGCTCGTCACATCAACCATGTCATGGAGCAGACGACGCAGAGCTTTCGAAAGCCGTTAGAAGCATTCATTCATCACCTCGGTCTTGTCAGTCTCGTGTTTGGCCGTTTCGGTCGTTCCACGTGCGTTTGTCGTGGCATCTTTACCTTCGAAACAGTTTTGGCTGGTTTTCTCGGCAAGCCTACGGCGGGGTGCCGAAACAGGGTGCTGCTGAAAGCTGTGGAAAGATACTTGTGAATTGTGAGACGCCGGTACACAGGTCTCGCCCGCCTGTCCTTTCCACACCTTGGCTCTCGCGAATGGTGATCGCTTTTGCGGCCAGCTCTTTCGAGATGAAGACGACGTCAGGAACCCCAGTGCTCTGCAGAGTGTGGAATTGATCGAGCAGGTACAATCGGTTGACCCTTGAAGTTAATTCATGTGTATTCTTCAAAAAGCGCATACTGGAACACTTCGCTTACGGAGAGGTGGTCGGTCGTAATGTTGTCAAAGCGCGCACGACTCCGCCACTCTGCCGGCTCCGCAATATACCGGTGAAAGGTTACAGCCCTTGGGTTGTAACCTTTCAACTATTCGAGGTAGTAACACGTTGGCGCCACTAAGCATCAACGCACATAACTACGGTACGTTGCGCCCTAGGAAGGCCCATGACGTCGCGAACAAGCCGTGGGCGCGACGGATGTCCCGAGTCGCACCGCGCTTTTCCATGACTGATTTTGAAGCGCTCGCCAGAATTGAACACTTAGAACGAAAAATACAGCTATTCCTATTGAAATGCATGCCTGCGATCGGCGTTAGGAGATAAAGTTGATCATCTATAACTTATATCTGAAAGTGAGAGATATATTTTAAGCTTAATTTCGTTTCCCCTTTTAATACAGGAAACAGTCGTAAGGAAATACCACAATTTGCACGCCTTGCAAACTTAATAATTTAAACGTTTGAAGCCGAAATTGGGCACACGACTTTCGTTTTGCAAAAAAGTTTTATGATATATATTTTTTTTAATTCAAAGCGAAAATGGTGGCCGCGCGTTTCCGATGTTTTCTTCCGTGACTCTAGAGAGCCTAGATTGAAGAGACAGGGTCCATCTCAAACCGTGCATGGGAGCGTTTTTTTAATGGCGGGCGCCTTCCGCTCCATTGGTCGTAAAGGGCGTGGCGTGTAGGAAAGCAGGTGGAAAGGCGGAGACGCTCGAGCACGATCAACGCGTTCGTGACCTCCTAGCAACTGATATTGCAAACGCGGCCCATAAACGTCGAGCAGATGGACACTCTCTGTAATAAAGACGACTCTAACAAAATTCACGCCACCTAGCGTCTAGAACAAAATTGTTGCAGAAACCACTATTGCTGGTTGTCTATGATGATGATGTTTTCACTGTTTTATGGTGTAATGGCATCACAAGGGCCAAAATAGCACCAAGATTAGTGTGACCATAGTTCTCAAGGTAGAAAACGAGACTTCCCGGGGCCCCCGCCCCGGAAGTCTCGTTGAGATTGAGGAAAACAATTTAATGAACTAACTTCTCCTATTTTTAAACGTTACCATATTGCACTAGGCCCTAGGTCCTAGGGAACAGCCACACTGACAATTCAGTTGCACGCACTCATTGGGTTTCAAAGCGAGTTTCGGTTTGCTTCAACTCGCCTGGTGGCAATTTCGAAACTATGCACTCTTGCGAAAACGGGACATCATTTTTAATTGGGACGAAACGACAGGACGGCAGAAGCGGACCTCAAAAACGGGACTGTCCCAACCAAAACGGGACGTCTGGTCGCCCTAACCGCGATCCAGTTTATGTAAAAAATATAAAGTATGATAGTGCATGTGGGTCAAAGAATTTCGGTAGCTTTCGTCTAGGACAAACTCAAGAACGACATCTCAGACGACGTCGTGAAAGACGTCCTAGAGGACGATATCAAAGACGACGTCTAGGACGACCTCTAGGACGACTTCGATGGCGATCTCAAGAACGATCCTTAGGACGACCTCGAGGAGGACCTCAAGGACGACGTCCAGGAGGACGCTGACCTCAAAGACGACGTCATTCTGAACGTGATCTGAGGACGACGTCTGTGACGACTTCTAGGACGACCTCTAGGACGGCCTCTATGGCGATCTCCAGGACGACCTCGAGGACGACCTCTAGGACGACCTCTAGAACAAACTCAAGGACGACGTCTAGGACGACCCCTAGGATAACCTGAAGGACGACGTCAGGGTCATTACGTCATTCGAAAAAGCGCGAATGTGAAGGGGCGTGAGAATGTAAGCTGAAATGGTATTCTACGCAGACCTACTGCGCATTAGGAGGTGAGAAAGTCTAAGAAGTCGGGTTGGGGGGGGAAATAATGCTATCGTATTAAAACAGTCGCGGCAGTTTTCTTCCTAGCCTTCGAAAACCAAACACATATTCATCACAATTGGCGTTCAAGAGTCGAACCTGTGAAAGCAGGCTTAAAACTATGGGGTTGCTTATGCTTCGCCTTTAAGATTAGAACGCTATAGCGTAACTGGGCCCCGTTCGCAAAGCCTTCTCATATAAACTCGAGGTCGTTTCTCAGCCACGCAAGCTTGTGTGCGTGGTGTAATCTGAAGCGTCAAGTGTGACGTCATGTAACTTGACGCCTGACATCACACATGGCTGCGCGCGTTGCATTATGGAATTTTTCGGTCCCAACTAAGCTCGATATTTTGCGACGCGTGCATCTAAACGCTATCGCGTTAAAACACGTGAATAAATCACCAACTGTACCGGATGTATAGGGTGGCTCTAAGTCACCAGGCTTGATGTAAAATGGACCGTAAAAATCGACGCCTGCACGTAGCCATCTAAACTTTTCGTCAAAGGTGTAATCATACATGGGTAAATTACTTTCAAAATGTAATTTAATTACAATTACAATTACTTTGCTTCCACAGTTGTTTAACAACATTTTTAATTACTACCACGTGAAAAGTAATTAATTGCATTTACAAATTACTTTTAAAATGTAATGCAATTACTTTACAATTGCTTATTTCTGAGAGCGACCCGACTTGGCCATATAACTATAAGCGAGTTGCATAGAATGCAACATATTTGTTCATTCCTTGCCCCAATGTTTGAGGAGGCTTAAGCATCAGCTGCATAAATGCCACAAATCGTACTTTCCTTTTATGAATTTTGTTAAATCCATGATCGAACTTGACAGATTGAGGCAATGAAGTACTGCGTTCATATATTTTTAATATATAATAATAAATTAGTTCATATGCTGGAAGACGCCAGATCGCTAAAGAAAAATTGTTGACAGAGTTTTGTTAGCCTGGCAAACAAAAATGTGACAATTAGTGATATATGAACATTTTCCAAGTGTTAATATAAAACGAAAATCCACACGTGCTAATATGACTACATTAATCACGTACAAAAACTTGGTATTGTAAATTATTTACATTGAGTCAAAATTATAATGGCTCAGAAATATATAAGAACCCAAATCGGGGCTCCCGAATCACTGGTAAAAATATTCACAGCTGCCAAGTCAGTCTTCAAAATGCTACTGCAATAAATATACCAAGTAAAACCAACAGTAAATAAACTTGAAAATCATATAAAGATACAAATATGCGACAATACTAGATGAATGACGTAAAATCTGGCAAAAAAAAAAAACAACTTTATAGACAAATAAACCTTTCTAGCTCAACTTAAAGATGAAGCTCATTTTGTTCCAATTTTTTGGCAAGTCTCAGGCTATAGTTTTTGCTCGCACAGCAGACGGCGCAACACGGCGCCGTTGAGGTAGGCTCCAAAGTGGATTGTCTCTCAGCCTGCAGTGTAAGCAACAAAAGAACAAACAGTGCGGCGCTATTTATGTTGTGCGTGTGTGTGAGTGCGTGCATTTGTGCGAGTGTTTCACCGAGAGATAGGCCGCTTGTGCGAACGCTGTAGGCTTCCAGAGAGGTTCCGTCAGCGGCGCAAAGTTTTGCAAAAGTAATTGTAATTGTGCCTGAAATTCCGCAATTACTGAAGCTAGAAAGTAATTAAATTACAATTACAATTTCTTTTGACCGAAAGTAATTAATTACAATCACAAATTACTAAGAAAAGTAATTAAATTACAGTAATTCAATTACTGTAATTGAATTACTACACAAGTATGGTGTAATTCACGGGTCGGTTTTTTCTTGTAAAATTACAAAGCGTAGCTCTTTTTCTGTAAAAAATAAGGCGAAGGAACTTGCCAGGGTCTACGGCGGGCAGCAACGCAGACGACGGGGGTCCAGGAGCGGGGTGTGTTTGGCGTTCGTATTGATAGATGGCGCTACCTCCTTATCGCGACGGCTCGCGACCACCGTGGTTTATTAAAATGAATATAATCCTTTTGAAATGTACCTTCGGTTAAAAAATAAATGCGAACAATAAAAGCAAAACTTAAAGTAAAAAAAAACGCGTCTGCATAACGGCGGCGCTTTTGCTACCAACGGATTTCGTCTGCATGTCGTCTGCTATCTTTCGCTGGTCGGTTGCACCTTCAGACGCTGCTCCCGACGCCATCTATCAATACGAACGCCAAACAAACCCCGCTACTGGACTTGGTCGTCTGGGTCGCCGCCCGCCGTAGACCCTGGCAAGTTTCTTGGCCCTATTTTTTACTAAAAGAGAACTACGCTTTGTAATTTTACAAGAAAAAACCGACCTGTGAAATACACCTCTGACGAAAAGTTTAGATGGCTACGTGCAGGCGTCGATTTTTACGGTCCATTTTAGATCGAGCCTGGTGACTTGAACCACCCTATATGTTGTTTACGCACTTTTTTGCGAGCGAACAAGCGGTTGTTCTGCTGAACGCGAAAACTCTGGGAACACCATAGTTGTGGCTCGCAACGAGAAGGATAATCGCACTAAGTAATAAATTTACCGAAATGTATGAACGATAATCACCTGGATGCAAGATCGCAAACCATGTGTACAGGCAAGAAACACCCGCTATAAAACAGCAAATATACGACCGCCCTTCTTGCTCAATTTTTATTATTTCATCACCACTGAGTTAATCCATAAAAAAAGAAGTACCGTTATTCTTTTTTTTTAGCAAAACCACGTTTGTGTGCTCAGGTTCAAGCATGTGAGTTTAGAATTAAAAAGTTGCCAGGCGTGCGAATTGCACTGGTCCTTACGGACGTTGCCTGTACTTCGCATCAAACAAATCTATTCAAAAATCGTCATTTCTTCATGTCTTATCCCCTATAAACGATCCTGAGAGAAAAAGTAGAGCAAAAAAACACGAGCGAGACAGACTGAATCAGAAAGAACCAGGTCCACAGAAACACCCCTTCTGGGTCAATCGACTTTATATAAAAAACACGACGAAAAGATAATTTAAAAAGAAATCAAACTGATGCTTTGCGCATATGGGCGAATCATGTTCTCTTCGAGAGCTAAATGATGCTCGCCATCATCAATCAACGATTCAATAACTTCGTAGTCTAAGCAGTTCAGTTAGATAGAAAGTATATTAATGGTTGCGAAATGATTATCTCCATTAAAGCGACGGGAAGAAGCCAGGAAAAAGATTGTTTGTCAAGTGTGTGGGATTTATGACTTGCTCAGTCGCTGTCATTAATTTTGTCCTAATTGAAACTCTGCGTAGCTCAATACCTCAGTTACCTAATACGTTACTCTAGTGTAGAGGAAAAAAACTGCTTCGCTATGACAAGAGGCAAGCTGTAGCCAATGTAAAAACAAAAAAACTAAAATACTAAATAATATGGCGAGCGCAAGGTTTAGGAAGCCAGGTGCTTCCGTTCCACATAAAAAAGAAATATAATTGCAATGACCTGAATCCTGGGAACACAGTGAAACGATATAGTCGGCAATTTGTTTCAGTTCCCAGGCAGCGCGTCATTCACGGAGTTATCTCTCTGAGAGCGATATATTTTTTTGGTGAAAAAACGAAGGACTAATTTTTATTAGCAAGTCTTGTTAAAAATTAATTAACCTCCTGTTGTCGGTGAAGTGAACCACAGCCTTTTAAGAGCTAAAAGCAGAGAGCAATATTAAAACATAAACCTTTAATCGTTAACTAAGGAACTAACATAGAGCAATGATGCGTTTTTAAAAGTTGTGTATCCAACTGGACCGAAACGACAACCAACAACAACAACGAAGCCGATTTCTCGAGAACGAAAGTGACGTCCTTCAGTTAATTTTGCTTCTGCACTCCGCCATTTCGTTCCTACGACCCGCACAGTCATGCTGGGGATTGAGGGGAGGCCTCTAAAGTATACCAGTATTTGTAACAAGCACAAAGTGCGTCTTTATTTCAATGGCTGGTTCACACTGACCCTAAGTTCACACAACACCGTTTTTCTTATGAGAAAAGCTTACGCTTACGCCGAGACACGACCGTAAGTCACCGGCACACCCGCAACGCTTCGTATGAAGCACGGATGTTCCGGCAACTGGTGTCGTATCTCGACGTAGGCGCACGTAATCTTCGTAGCGTAAAAGCCCGTTCACACACTTGCTTTCGGAGCGACCACTAAGTTTAAGAACAAATGCAACCGGTTGGAACGACCAGTTGCCATAGCAACGAAGCGCCAAACTTCCGTTTCTTTTGTGTTCGTTCGCAACGCAACGAGTTAAGCCGGGCTGAAATTTTTACCTACGTTCGAGAACAAAGGGAGCGACCGCACTGACAGACCAATCACAGCTCGAGGAGTGCTCGGTCGCGCGCGTTGCATGCCGGTCGCGCTTCCTGCTAACATGGCGTCGGTGGTGATCGTCGACGTGGTGGAAGCTCGTCGTTCAGCGTAGAGCGCTTTCTTTGACTGAATTATCGTCGTGTGTCGCTGTGATAACCCAGTACGTACTAGAAGGGAATATCCATCTACTCGTGATGCGATGTCATGGAGGCACTCTCAAGACAGCAGAAACGCTCGTTGGCGTCGTGCTTGTTTAATTCGACTAGGGTGGTGCTTTTTAGCATTTGTGTGCTCGAACTATGGTGCCTGGATCGCGTCTTCGACTGGTGTGTTTAGCGTCCTACCCCGCCCATACATCAAAAGTGGTCCCAATAGTGGCAACGAATGACGTCACAGAAGCCGGAGTGTCATGTTGTTGCCTGTCGCTATCCTGGCGGTTGGCCGTAGAAATGCTGGCGAAAAGCACGAGTGAACGCGAGTGTCGCTGTCGTCACATCGTCCCAGGCGTCCCAACTTCCGGCTGCTCTAGCTTCCGAGAACTGTCACAGTGGAGAGCGACCTGCAGCAGAACAGGTGTCTGCCATACGGACCACAACTGTTGGGACGCCGCCAGGGTTGCGAGTGGCGACAACATGACACTTCTATGACGTCATCAGGCGGAAATCGAGGAACCACTTTTTTGGCCGCGGTAAACACACCAGTCGGAGAGGCGTTCCAGGCACCATACTCGAACATCGCCCGGCTTTCTTATTTTGTGCATTCAAGTTCAAGGTATTACTGGTACGTACCGTATGAAGGATGCGAATTTTTACGCGTTTTCATCACCCGAGAAAATTGATTAGTGTTAGCAATCCTGAACGATCGCGGCATCTAGGATCACGAAATCACATTTTTACGTTGCTATATTGCTAATAAGATTACATTGTCTTTTGCAATCGTAGAAAAGGCGTGTGGCGATATTTGTACAATTGGCAAGGTCGTGTATTAAAGTCGTGATCGTCCAAAACGGCGTACTGCATTTTTTTTTCATTCACTCTACCCTGCACGTTTATCCTGAAAAAAAATAAAATAATCAAAGCTTGAGTCTACAGAAAACGGTCTGTCTATTTTCTGTTACGCCATCGAGTGCATGGCAGCGCGTCTCCTTCTTTTTGTAGGCACCGCACAAACAACTGACGGCGGCGTAGAAGCGGCCGCTGTGCTGACGACCCACTGCGCTTCTTGCAGTGGCTGCAGGAGTGTGTACGCGCGGCGCAGAGCGGTCGTTCCGGTCGCTCCGGTCACAACGGACGCAGTCGTAGATAACGCGCTCGTTGCAGATGTGTGAACAAGCCTTAAGAAAACGGTGTTGTGTCAAGCTAGCCTTAAAGGGGCAGTGCAACAATATTCAGCTGGATTTTTTTTTTCACTTTACACGAGCTTACCGGGACAATACTCCGTTCACCTCAAGCTGAGACTGCGGCCAAGCGCAAGCTAGCCCGCGCTCATGGCTTTGAGACATGCATTTCTAGCGCGAGCCTTTGTTCTGCGGAAAAACGCTTCAAGCATGAACCTCGTGCTTGAGCTCTCCAGTGACTTGGTAGCATTGGCTTTCCAGACGGTTCGTTGCTTATAGGCAGTGTTGTAGGCGTTACCGAAAGAAAAGTAACGATATACGCTATTCGTTACTTACAAATAAAAGGAACGCGTTCTTGTTACCATTACCGATAAAAAGTAACGCATGTTACTTTTGCGATATTTTTTAGAGCGCAGCTCTTAGGCGCCCGCTTCCGCGTTGAGCGTCGTAAACGCCCCGCTAAATTTAGCGGGAAATTCAATTGGCGTTCAGGTCACATGACGTCCATTTTTCCGCTAGATCTACCGAAGAAACTGAATTTCTTCAGGGGTGACGTGACACGAAGTTATGTGACGTCAATTTCTCTGCTAAACATGGCGGGGAAATTTTCGCTATATTTAGAGAAGAGTTTAGCGGGCAAGATTAGTGGGAGTAGGAAAAAAGGAGGAAAGGAGGCGGAGGGAAAAAGAGGAGGAGTGAAAGAGAAAAAAGAGGGAAGAGGAGGAGGAGATGAGGAGAACGAGGGCGGGAGGAGGTGGGGAGAGGGGAGGAGATGAGGAGAAGGAGAAAAGAAGGGGAGGAGGAGGAGGAGTGGAGAAGAAAGGAATGACGAGGAGGAGAAGGGGACGGGAAGGAACGGAGAGAGAGGAGGAGCATACCCTCCCACCGTACCCTCCTCCTCCTCAAGAGCTGCGCTCTAATTTCCCATTACAGAGATCTGTAAACGTCCTTCATTTCTTAATTATAAAATAACATGTTTTACACATTTTGACAGTACAGTTAAGCATAAGCGCCATATTTCAAGAAACATTATGTCCCTGCCGAAACTGAACATAATTACTTTATCTTCATTTACAGTTTCAGCTAAGAACTACAAAAGCCAAAGAAAAACGCAAATAATGCACGTAACTTGGGCATCAAAGACACGAAAATTATTCAAGTATAATTTTTCTAAGTATTGGAAACAAGCAACGAGTAACATAACAACGTTACCTGTTCCTTGAACTTAGTAACGTAAGTACTATCAGAAACAATATGAGCGTGAACGCGCCTCCGTACTTTTACCCGTTCCCGTTACTGTTTTGAAAAAGTTACGAGTACGTTACCAAAAGAAATAACGCGTTACCGGTAACGCCGTTATTTGTAACGCGTTCCCCACCACCACTGCTTTTAAGACTATCATTCGTGCAGTATCCGACTATTTAATCCTCCGACACACAGTTTAACTAAATTTTAAACAGAACCCATCTCGTTCAGATTACACCTGCAAAACACACAGCGCTTTCGTTGGCCAACAGTGGAAGCTGTGACGTAACGTCAGGCAAAGTGAGCCACTTCAGCATTAGACTGCAGTCTCAGTAAAATAACTTCGTACTAAGATCCACCAGATTTACGGTATTGAGAAAAGCTTCCTTTTTCGACGATGGTCTTTGTACGCACCTGTGACTGCCACGACACTATCAGCCATGCAAATTTGGGGTTAAGTTTTGTATTGACATTCTTAATTGACTTAACACGAATATTGCGGCGTCTTTTAATAAAACAAATATCACACATTACTATATATAGCCCCTCTCTGCGTGATCTGCACAAAACTTTTGTCACTTCCGGCTATCACCGGACAATCCCTTTAAAGGGGTACGGAAACAAAAATTGAAATATTCAAATTTCGTTCGGAAATGAGTCAAGCATGACGGATAATAACCGTAAATGATAATCGCACGTTTGTATTTTGAACGACTGGCTCTATTTTTCGTTCCAAACGGTGCACTCGAGCAAGCGCTCGAAGAGAAGCGAACGGAGAGCGCGATGCGTCGTGGGATATCCGGCGCAAACAAAAACAGAAAGAAAAGATTCCCCGCATTCGTGACGTAGCAAGGCTGGCGGGATTATGAGCTTTGCCCTTGGTGGCGTTGTCAGCGTTGTGGTGGTGTCAATAGCGTCAGCGCGTTACAACCGAGCCGTTTGAAGTGCCCGTGGGGTGACGAACGTGTGGCTGACCCAAGGAGCACGTAGCTTCCACAGCACTGTCAGCTTAGGGCTGAACGGGGCGGGGAAAGCAACTTTTGTCCGAGTTTTGAGCGACTGGCTAATCTTCTAGGGAGAGAATGGCTGCATCCGGCTGCACAAACGAGGGTCCGAGAAAGAAGGAAGTCCACCCTTTCCGTCTTCTTGGACTGTTTGGTTCAATGCGCGATTTGTGAGTTGAGGAGGAAAGCTTGTGGGGATTGTGATCCCTCAACATTCTGTCGCGTCAGCGTTTTGGCGCGCCGTGGCGGCCGCGCTGACGTAGCGAGAGGTGGCGCTGCTTACCACAGTGAGTGGCTTCCTCCTCTCCCCCTTTGGGGCGATTTCCGTAACGAACCCCCGCAGAAAGGAGATCGACGTGTCGCTCCTTGATTGGCCACTTCGCCCCCGCTGTTATCTTAAAACCAACGGACAGCGGGATCTCGGCTTCTTCTTCCTGGGATTTCGGCGGCGGCGACAACGGGGAACCGTCCGGTGCACCGGTGAGCGTTTACCCCGTCCTTTGTACCTTTGTGAACGACCGTTCGGCCGTGGGCGACCTCCACACCGACGGCGTTCACCAGCTGATAGCCGCTGTCTTTTGTATTTGTTTTGTATTGTAAATAAACGGAGATTATCACCGTTACCAACGTGACTGGTGTCTCATTGCGCTCGACGAGCAGCATGCCACGCGAGTACGAACCCGCTTCGCGGTAGAACGTCTCGCCGCGAACGTGGTACTCCCCAAAGGCAGTGGGCCTCCTAAGGAGAACCACAAATTGGCGCCCAACGTGGGGCCCGAACCCACGACCCCGAGATTAAGAGTCCAGTGCTCTACTCGACTGGAGCTAGCCGGGCATGAAACGGGACGTTTTCCGTTACACCCGCACGTGCCACTCCTGCCAAAGCTTCCAAACCAAGAGGCGGCAAACCGCCGGGCTTAATGCAACCGATTCCGAGCCAGCAATCATGGTCTCTAGCAGCTTGCGACGTGGTCGGCTCCCTCCCTGAGTGCCCGGAAGGTCACCAGTAACTGCCGGCTGTCACTGACCACTGCAGCAAATGCGACGGAACTCCCCACTCCGTACGCTGACAGCCCGAGCGATCACGGAGAAGCGCGTGGAGGGTTTTCACCCGTAGGGGAATCCCCCTAACAACGGTTTCCGAGGGAAAGGGTAGGCGTAACGGACATTGGTCAGTTATCGCCACCTACCGCTCACGTGGGCGTGGTCCGTGTGGTCGCATTTGAGCACCGCCGTCCGCAGAACCCACTCGCCGTGCTCCACACGTGCACACAGCCGTCGTTGACCCGCGGAAGAGGAACGCGAGTCAGGGCTGAAGGAGGCCTCCAGGGGCTGCCTTGGAAGGCGTCATGAGGTAGTGACCGCCCGTGGCCGAGATGACGATGATCTGCCCGTCAGGTGCCGAACTTGAGCGTGTTGAAGGGGCCTTTGTCGAAGGTGCGCAGGTAGTAGAGCCCGACAGGCTCGAGTTGAGCCCCACGGCGAAGAATGAGGCCCTCCGGGTCGGAGCTGTTCCCGTTCGTCCCGTGGACAAGTCCCTGCGGCTGTGGGACCTGCGCTCTCCCGACTGCCAGGGCGTGATGCACCTGACGGGACGCCCCGTGAACAACTCCGACCCGGAGGCCTCATTCTTTGCCGTGGGGCTCAACTCGGAGCCTGTCGGGCTACTACCTGCGCACTGCTCGACAAGGCCCCTTCAACGCGCCCAAGTTCGGCCCCGACGATCATCGTCATCTCGACCAACGGGTGGTCAACTGCCTCCTGCGACGCCTTCCGAGCGGTGCCCCTGGAGGCCTCCTTCAGCCGACTCGCGTTCCTTCCGCGGGTACGACGAGACGGCCGTGTGCACGTGTGGGTGGCACGCGTGAAGTTCTGCGGACGGCAGTGCTCAAATGCAGCCACAAGCCGAGAGGAAAATGTTAAAATGCCAAAGAGCGGCGCTGCTCCAGAAGAATCTGCTACGTCACGACTACGTAGCAAGTTCCACAACGTTGCTAGATCACCTCCAAATAGGCCCCGCATGCATCCACCAGGTGCAAATTGAAAGATCGTTTATTTAGCTTTAAAATTAGTTTTCTTGTGCCTTTCAACGGAAGACTGGTGTTTTTGAGGTTGGAGTGTGCAGCATGCGACACATTCAAGCCAGAAAATGAGCGCTGAAATTTCGTTTCCTACCCCTTTAAGCGAAAACGGAGTATAGTGAAGAAACAGTGAGTGGGCAGGCCAGCTGGATGAAGTTGATCATGATGTAGAATACCCGAGACTGCGGTAAAAGCTAGGAAACTTAGTCGAAGAAAAAGTCGGGGGAAAGGACGTCTTTTTTCATCGACCAAGTGTCCCAGCTTTTACCACAGTCTCCAGTATCTAGGTATATTGGGAGCCACAATTACGCATGCTAGGCCACTGACCTAGAAACCTCTTCATTGTGGTATAAGTTCAACAAAAAGCGAGTTCTTTCTTTCAATTTCTCCTTCGAAAACACTTGATAACGTAGTTTAGAGGTCGCAGTGTCCCCCATTGACGATATGTGGTACCCTTGTGATAATATTTGAATGCGACTCATAGATTGTACCCGAGCATTGCATTAGCACTGGATTTGAGCTCGCGATAGCAGTAGTAGTCTGCCCAGTTGCTTCCATTACAAAAATAGCCGAACCTTAACAACGTCTGTAACTCATCCCGTGTCCTGTGCTTTTCCAACCCCAGCGCGTGGCTCTGATAATCATTGGTGGTGTATAATTGGCTCCAGATCATATGGCCGCTTGTTCTGGCTGCGAGTTAAGGAAAAGAACGCTGCTCGTTTCTCTTTTTCTTTTTTTTTCAGCAACCACCATCCCACGAGGAGAAAATCTAGGGCACTTGTCATGGGTTATAAACGTGAGGGATTCATTCTAATTGGTATTTACGCAAAGTACAAAAAAATCGTTGAACCGCTACTTTAAGACTTTAGCCTGGTCAATCGCACTTGGCCACCCCGCCGAGGAGATGCATGACTAACATGCGAACAAGCTGGTCGAACGACTTGTGCTGCGAGGGTGCCCACATAATTTGATGAAGAAAACTGGTACCCTTAATATTACCCTCATCGATATCAAGCTGTCATATATACATAACTGTGCTGGTCATCTTGTTAATGGCAACAAGAGTTTTACTTCTCGCTTAATGAATATTAAAAATCATCTCAAATGAGAAGTTTTTCCCAACGAAGGAAATACTGTCGTCGAAATTATATTTAAATTATTTTTAGACATATAAAGTGGTCATCGATATAAAAAAATAGCAATGAACCACTATTGTTTTCACAACAGAACTGTCGTGAAAAGACGCAATGCCGCACAATTATTTTCTCCACTTTTTTCTATTTTACTATTCTACAAATGAGATAGTCTTCATTACGAAATTGTCAATTCATCCATGTTCCTCTCAGTTTTGCAAGTGGCGCGCAAACCGGTGTAAATATTTTAAGCGCATATTGTCTGAATGTTTGTATTATATGTATTCATTTCATATAACCCCTAACATAAAAACCTCTGGGCGATGTAGATGCATCAGTAAATAAATAAATAAATAAAAGATGACCTCATGTCTCGCTTTGCTCTAACAATCCTGAAGCACTTCTTACTAACCGGCTCTAGGGGAACTAGTTCGTACACATTAGTGATGGGTCAGATTGAATTTACACAAATTGGCACGAAGAGACTGGTCAAGACAAAACAACTTTCAACGTATCACGTATGTTCTTTATCTTCAAGTGTTCTTACAGAAGCATCTTTTCTGCGGCTGTTTCTGTAAGTTCAAGCCGACCCATCATTTCTTATTGCAATGCAATGCAGTGAAATCGGCTTGCAATGCTGTCAAAGAATATTTATACGGCTAACTTTTTGATTTCTACTAACATTACGCGCACAACAAGAATAGATCATATCTTGTCGATCGTTAAATAAATTAGTTATATTTATTTTTCTACTGCCACTTTCTAACGAGGCTACTTGTTCCTGAAGACAGAAGCCCTAACGACGACCTAAAGTTTCTGCGAGGCTTACGAAAGAATTCAAGTGAGGGAAGCCGGCAAGACGTTAAACGATAAAAAAAAGAGATTAGAATATGTATAACAGAACGATCGTAAAATGAATTGCGAGACTTACGCTATAAAGAAGAGCCACACGAAACTTATGATCAATAGGACAGCATGCTAGAAATAAAGTTTTAACGAAAAATGATGGGTGTAAAATATCAAGAATGGCTGAAGTGATGTGTAAGAAGGAGTCGAACGCCTGCAATTAGACGAACATAAGATGACAGTGTGAGTGCAGCATCCTCCTCCTCTTAGTCAGTTGCATCGACTTTGGGCTTTCTTCTTCAACGGCTCTGGATTCTTATTTTGTTGAAAAGCTTGCAGATTTTATTGTTGCTTTGCAACCCCGGTGCAGTCGCATGCTCATTTTTTTATGTACAAAAAAGAGGTGCTTATTAGATGTGAAGGAAGAGATTAGGTAGGGTCGTTTGTAGTAGGTGGTAATTTGAGCCATTTGTCGTTCCCCGCCCCCCAAAAAAAATTTTTTTTTTACTGATCCCGGTTATAATGACGCGTTCTTGCTACCGTCATTACGTCGTTATTATTGGTAATCTGATTCACCAGTTCCTTTTTTATATATTTTTCTGCCTCCAGAAATGTTCATGCCATTGTTTGCGGGAGTCATAAACTTGGCTCTGCTCCCGTCAGAAGCTGGATGGCAAGTTGCTACAAGTCAGAAGTTTGAACTTGGGGTGACTAGTGTTCTTTTACACTTTGATTACTGATTTTCTTTCAGGTGGTGACTAAAGACATACAGAACACCCAATAAATATTTTGACTGCATGGAAAAGACAGCCAAGAAAAAATCGTTACAGCAATATTATTTAGCGAACAATTTCACGACCAGGGAAACATTTTGAGTTCGCTGCATTTCCCAACCATGATTATATTTCAAGCGTCAACCATTAAATGAAGGCCTGTGTGGGAATCGCTGAATTTAATCACATTACAAAAATATTGTCGTATGTATATTTGTCCCTTTAGAGGAAGCCCCTTTGAGGCATGCGTATCTTATCCAGCCACATCAATAAAAAATATGTTTATTTGGTGTTCAAATGCTTTGACGTATCGACTTCATACGAGGCCCCGTCGAGCGCTGACGCAGAATTCGTGTCCATCCTGTGTCTGCGGACGACCTCACTGTGATCGCGTCAAACTTCTGGTGCGCTGTCTTTAATTATTCTGAGGTCAACTCAGTTGGGTTCAATTGTTATCCGCTGCTCAACGACAGTGGAAGCTGCCGTTTAACGCCGTTCGATCATAATGGGTCAAGTGTCGTTAACTCAGTGACGGTGGAGAAGGCTTGCGTAAGAGGGTATTGATTCTCACTTTCTTTCCTCTTCATCTTCGTTTTTGTGCTAATGCCAACGAAAAGAGGAAATTCCGAATAAGATGTGAATCTCATCCATAGTGCAGATTGTTACCCGACTTGGGAAAGGAGAAAAAAAGTTTAATAAGAGCAGTGAGGTTTAGAAATAGTTTAGACTATTAAAGGTGTGGAGGCTTGGGGAGGTAACGCTTTTGCTCTTTGATCTTTGTACACGGCAATTCACAGACTCTTGGCAAGTCCTGTTTCTCTCGCCATGCTTTAGAAACTTGACAAACTCAGGGAGGCGCAGTTATTTCTACCCCGGACTTTGAAAATAATCGAATACAAAGAAACGCCGTTTGTGTAAATAAATATTTTTAACGTTATCCCGTAATTACCACTTTACTTTCTGGCGAAGGTAATTTGTAGTGCAACTCAATCACAAAGTATCTTTAAATAGATTTAAGGTCCCATTTTTACTTTTATAAAAATTATTAACATCTATTAATTGACGCGGTATGTCCTGTAAATTCACCAGCATCAGAAACTGCCTCAATAATACAAAATATATCCATCTTATAACTAAACTAGGAGTTCCAATAGATGATTGAGTCGATGTGCTACCTGACCACGTTTCTTTTGTCTTTATTTTAGCACGCCATAATTTTACATTTATTTGGGACCTTCGAAGAAAGCAAGCGAAACCATCAATAAAGAAGCCACACAGCAGGGGTATCATCTGTCAAATTCGGTACTATATTAGGAGCACATGAATGATTCCAGGCTGCATGGTTCGGCTGCCATCTCCAGGGCCAGTTTGCTGGTTGAGGGGGGCATCTTTCCCGCAAGTAAAAAAGCCGCCAATGGGACTTTGAGGTTATGTGATTGGTTACGTGGGGAGAACGTACCTAGCGTTCCAGCCAATTCTACTCTGCAGGAAGGCTGGTATTTGAATTTATTTATTTATTATTTTAACATGACCTCCCATTGAAGTAATATGTCGGTCCTAATGTACACAAATGGGATTAATTTTACTTAAATTTTGATCTTGCCCACCCACTTTTTTCACGCAAAAATCAATCTTGATTAATCGAAGCTTGGACTGACCACGGCAAGAACATCTGCCTTGACGCTAGGTACTTTTGGCTCCAAGGTAGCACTTAGAGCTCTGGGCCAAAATATGGCTTTTCTGCCTGGGTTTTCAGGGCCTTGAGAATCCCATAGATGCCAAAGTAGAGTCAAACATGACCTTCCTTGGCAAGAGTCCCTGGTTCTAATTCGCCGAAAAAAAATTCCAGAGCTAGGCTTCACTTTCTGGTAGTTCAAGGGTCTGACATCTGGCATATTTGGGCCCAAATCGACGCACAAGCTCCAGAGGTAGGCTTACTGCCTGGTAGATCGACTGTCATTAGATATTTTTGAACCCCAAATTTCTAAACAAGTGCCAAAGTTGGAGTTCAATTCCTGATAGTTCGGCTGTCATCTGGCATATCTGAGCCTAAATCACGTAATAAGTGCCACAGTTAGGCTTCCTCTCTGGGAGTTCGGTGGAAACCTGGTACCTTTGGTCCAATGTTACGGGCTTAAGCTGAGGAAATTGGTTTATTGCTTGTGAATGAGGCCAACTGAACATGAAAAAGACACACAAAGAAAACATTTTAATAGTCGCACCGCTTGACTAGCAACATTTAATATTTCTTTTACGTTTTCTTCTAATCCTTGATTCCGTTTTTTTTTCTTTACACTAAATTAGATTTTCTCATAATCAAATAATAGATATTCAAACAAAAATACAGATTATCTGTGATATTTACAGGCTCGCTCAGTTCCCTCCTTACCCTTAAATCTGCAACATCCTGGAAACAACCTCTCGTTTCCCTGCAGACATCGGGAAAGGTTCTATGAGGTCATCTTATGTCGACTGAGGATAGGCCACACACACTTAACTCACAGCTACCTTTTAAGAAGCGACGACCCACCGATGTGCGACTACTGCTCAGAAACCCTAAGTGTACTTCACATCCTTTTAGTATGCCCACAATTTATTAATGAACGCCGCTCCTACTTTTCTATCTTTTTCAGAAAACAAATACCTTTCCACTTGGCACTCTTGCTTGGAGACGAGCCTGTTACTTCGTACACACAAGTTTTTAACTTTTTAGAGAACATTAATATTTTACATCTACTTTAAACTACAATTTTTTTAAGGTGATATTTGATATTTTGATCCACTGCAATAATAAACCTTAAGTCTTGTGATATTTACTCACCCTGTGTTTGGCGCACTATGGCCTATGTTGCTGCTGCGCCAGAAAACTCCAAATTCATTCATTCATTCATCTTCAGCTTTGAAGTGGATACACAGAAACTATCTTCCCTCTCTGGTCGGCCAGAACGAAGAGAGACGGGTACTGAATTCATTTACTCTTGAACTGATATTTCTGAAATGCCACACCAGAGCTTTGCAATCAGGGTGGGTTTTGTTGGCGCTAGTTCATTTATGTTTGGGGATAGTGTACCAATTGTGTATTGGTAAGTCGCGGGTGAGCTGTCACTTATTTAAATATAAATTAAGTTCAATTCTGCCAGCAACTCTTTATCTTATTTCGGGTGTCTCATGATTTTTCTACCACTAAGGTTGGCAAAATGTTTAGCCGCGGCTGGACATGACAACACTGACTTTGCAAGTACAAAATGTGCCGGATTTTTGTGCTCGCGCGTATGTACACATCAATGTCCGTTCATAAGAGTTACACATTCTCTTAAGTGCGCGCCGTGAGAATGGTTCGGCTTTACCGCAACTGCTGCTATCGAGCGAGCGCTGCGCGAGTCTGACGTGCGCAGGCCTCTTCAGCAAAGGCTACTATTAGGCGACGCGTTGCTGAAGCCAGCGTAGTTCTCTGCGTGTCTTGCATTATGATTGATCACTGTTAAAGCCTGGCGAAGAATCAAAACAAACGGCTGTGGCTCTGGCAAGAAAAACAAATCGGGCGTGGCTCTGTGGTGCCGCGGCCGCTTCACAGTCAGCGAACGCAAAATCAAATCCTGGAGGCGTTCTTTTTTTTTTTTAGGATCAATTTTTTAGGGGGGGGGCATTCGACAATGTCAACGATTTGGACGGCATCTGACAATCGTTTTTCGTAACGCTTATTTCGTTTTTGTTCTGGAGCGCGTGAAATAGCCTTCTTGTGGCAAACCGGAGAAAATCCAGATTTCGGCGTGCTTTTGGGCTTTTTTTGCCATTGTTGGCCCATATTTGGCACTCCAGTGGCTGACCAAAGAAAAGGCAAACTTTGCATACCCCCGAATCTTTAAATTAGGATTTACTTTGGCAGTTATGGCTTAAGTATGGTACCTAGTTCGGCACTCCTGTGGCCGACCAGAAAAAGCCAAACTTTGTCATGTCCAAGGATCGCCATACTAAAGCTATAGTTCGGTAAAGTACAGGGTGTCACAAAAAAAAAACAATTACACGGTTTTTTTTGCCGCTAAAATAAACTAGGCATCGCCGAACGTTCATTCTCCTCCAAAGGTAGCACTAGAGGTCACAACCAGATGCCAAAGTTTCAGCCCGATCCGATAACTTAATCAAAAGTTATAAGTGATTCTGTGAAAATTTCAACGGGAAAATGGAGCCCATTTTCCCCCGTTTTCGGTTTCTGGTGCCATAGAGCCCCATGTATTCGGAAACTCCGTCGGCCGTCATTTTCCCATTGAACTTTATAGAAAATCACTTATAACTTCTGATTAAGTTATCGGATCGGGCTGAAACTTTGGCATCTGGTTGTGACCTCTAGCGCTACCTTTGGGCGGAGAATGAGCTTCGGTGATGCCTAGATTATTTTTGCGGTAAAAAATAACGTGTACATTTTTTGGTGACACCCTGTACTTTGGCACTCACAAGCAGCATGGAGGCAAAACCTAACTAGATGGAAGTTAGCCACGTACGTTTGCTACACTTCTGTCAATTTATGCATTTTTTGTCGTACTACCTGGGTTTCTTCTCCCATGGAGCCGGTCACGTGGCATTAAAACCCCTTTGCGGCAATGTTAGCCAAGAAGAGAGATACCAATATTCACCAGCGAACCGGCCCTGACATGCGGCTAGTAAATGGCGACTCAGTTCAATAATCACAGTTCATTTTGTCAGTACAAAAATAATTTTGAGCTGCAAACATCCCCAAAAAGAAGCAGAGGAAACCTAAGCTTACATTTTATTCTTGAAGTCAAATATGTTTAGACCACTTATAAAATAAAAACATTTCTTAGGAAGGTGCAAAAATGCTGCCATGTTTAAAACACTTAGTCCACGTTCGCCAACATGTGTCAAATAAATAAACTGAGGCTTTTGTTTTTATAGGTGAAGGCCGGGTATTCCATGTTCTGTGTCATTTCCCCATTGCCGAGACGCGTGTGAGGAACGTTTACATGCATTAATCGATTCTAATTTATCCTAAAAATATCGAGCCAAGTATTTACTGGGCATATAGTCTGCGGACTATACATGCTTAACAGTTGAAATTTTAGGCTGTGCGGACTATGTACGCATGCGGATTATAAAGACATTTTGTTTCTCAAGATCGTTCATTATTACGAGGCGTGACTGATTTTGTGAGTGAAAGACTATGTTAATGATGGTTTATGCGTAATACAAGCTTCTTTGTGAGTTAAGAATGCAGAATTTGTCAAGGTGTGCCGTGAATGAGAATATTTTCGTCTCGACTAAGCACCAGGTACGGACTATGCGCGGAGTGCGGACTATAGCCCGGAATGTTCGACATGTACTGTATGAAACATGAGGACAATTAAATGGGAGGTCAGGCGTATTATTGATATTAACTGACTTGTGTCAAAATATATTAAACAAATTAATAGACGTATCTGGACTAGTAAGTCATATTAGAAGTCAGAAAAGCTTGCTTTTTGACGAAGTTATTGAATTCTTAAATTTTGTCTGACAGGATCTACTGGTCACACTAAATATATGACGAAATCTAACATGGGGGCAGTGCAGCTTGTTTCTGACGAATGACAGTGTGTTTTATGGTGTGAAAATAATGCTTAAGAAGCTCGCTCAAGAATAACAAAACAAAACAAAAACGCGAAGAAATTCTGTTTTTGCTTTTTAGACTGCTTGTTTAACTTTCAAATTATACAACATTTGATGTCACCATTGGAAACGGCGGGAATATTTGAATGTTGGTTTTGGCAGAACATTCATATGTCGTGTTCTCAATAGCAATTTTGAATTTATAGATAAGAAATAGCTTGTTGGAAGAGTAATACCCGTGCCACACGGGCAACTCGAATGCCATTTACAACGAATGATCATATCTGTGATCGGCGAATCAGCTCGCAATCTGTCGCGCGTGGAATGCGCTACGCCCGGAGTGTCGCGCACTGATTGGCCGTCCGCTCAAATGTCGTTCGCTGTAAATGGCATTTGAGTTGCCCGTGTGGCATGGCAATAAGCCTTGTGTATTCAAAAAATACATATTTAGTTTGGGTTGTTATAGAAATCGGCGGAGCTCCCCTTAAATTGTGCAGGCGAAAAAAAAAATAACACGGGAGGAGGGAACAGTGTGGTCACGTCGTTAATTCGGGAGTTGGAGAGTAGCACGTTGTTTAATTCGGAAACATGTGGTTGCCCGTACGGGGAAAGCATCGTCAAGTTCAGCACGAAAAGCTTCGAACTTCGATGAAACATAATTACTGCGCCAATTAGTCAGGATTAAAAAATATTAAACTTGCAGACTCCGCCGATTTGCAGAGTTACACTAACCTTAAAGAAGGAAAAACCGTGAATTTCATCTTATTTTGCAAGGTTAGCCTGATTTTCGTTTTTTCAAAGAAAGTTCGGCATTCTTACCACCTCGCCTCACTTTCAACAAAAACGATGAGCATTTTATGGTAAAAAAATGTAAAAAAAGCATAACGTTATTATCGGAGCGGTCACTCTGTTCGCTGGAAACTTTAATTAAGGTGACCGCGGCGTTCACTAACGACCATTGGCTGTCCTTGTCGCGCCGTAAGTTACTTTGTTGCTGTATTTTTGACAGTTTACGTTCTTCCACTGTTCTTGGTAGACGTTTTGCAATCTGCTGCTTGTTGTAAGTAATGGTTATAAGATATTTTTTTCTAAAAACGTTTCTCTTCCAAAATAATTGACATGTCGCTATGAAGTTACAATTGGAGAGTGGCGTTTTCGTTCCTCGCCAAGGTCTAGTTTATATTCTAGACTATGCGAACCAGCTTCTTCACTATTTGTTTATCATCGCCACTGAAAATGATGTAGTTATAAAAGCAATTTGCCACGAAGTGGGAAAACGATTATTGGTATATTATGTCTGTTGTGGATATAATCAAAGAAAAAAGCAACTGGATAACTCGTATATGCCTCAAGTGTTCCTTATCGGAACAAGCATTTCGGCAAAACATGATGGAGTTAGTTAATTTTTTCTTAACACTTCGCTCCTCGTCCAAGTTCTGTATTATTTATCTTATCTTTCTCATCCGTGTCACCAAATCACGCAGATATTGGCAGTCTGTTACATAATTTAAGCAACAGTTACACTAAAGCAGGTGAGGTATCACGGGGTGAAACTCTATTAGTTGGCCGACCGTTATGGGAACGGCTTTCAGTCTTCTGACACCAGAAAGTTGAAATTAGTTTATGTACAAACATCAGATTATGTTTATTCCCCGGCGGTTGTTCAGACGTCGTCTCTGGCCCTCAACCTCGGGGTTTCCCTCCCCTTTGAATTGGGAGGGGTGGCTGCGGCCCTCTATTGTCGTGGGCAACCAACCTTGAAGACATGCGTAGACAGCCGCTTCTGCTGTCTTGGCGTATCCGGTATCTCGGTCCGTCGGCGGCAGCCCAATCCCTCGGCGGAGTATGCAAGCGCGACAGCGTGAAATCACAATGCTCATCCGTTTTCAATGAACCGGACTATCTACGCCGACTAGGGAAAGATTTGGTGCTGCACGCGCTCTTTCTAATTCAAATAAGAACAATAGACTGATTCTTTTTGTAATAAAATATTTGATAAGAATGTCCGCGTCGTCTCCTCGCATGTTCGGGCGCGAAAGGGTTGCGGAACTCTCTTTTGAAGAGTGCATACCTCTGGTGGTATGAGATGGCCACTGCTTGCGGAAGCGCCGTAGAGGCGGCTCCCAAAGAATCATTAATCTCTGCGAGTTTTGCGTCCAGAGTGAAATACCGAGCGCCTTGATGAAGAGAGATTCACGAAGGGCCGACGTGAAAAATGATTTTCTCTTCGCTTGATTCACTTTGCCATACAAAAGCGCGAAGAACAGCCGAGCTCTGTACGTCGCAGCACATTGCTCTTGGAGACACCGGAAGAGATGAGAAGATGGAGGTAGGAGAGGGGGAAGGGTTCGAATTTATACCCTCTTCACCCTAAGCTGACACTGCAGTGAAAGCTGCGCGCTTGTTGGACCAATCATGCGTCGATCTTTCGTCACGTGATAACGCTCTTGCCAATCCCACGAGCAGAGGGCGGCGTGATGTGATAAAGACGAGGCAATTGATCGTTCCGGCGAGCGTGTAGCTCTCACTGCACTGTCAGTGTACGAATGAGGAGAGTACAGCACGTGACAGTCGTTTTCTCCTCGCGTCCTTTTGTTTACTTTTCGCAACTCCGTTGCCCTCGTTGCTTTTTCTTTTAATGTTTTACGTGTTGTCCACGTTGTGTCGAGAATTTGAGCATATTCTTCTTGGGTTTCCCGCTTTTAGCTACCGCGGCGAATCTTCAGCAACAAACCTCTGAGAGACATTGGTTTTAGAGGCTTCAAAATAAATCGAAAGATTTTTAAATAATTATGATGCAGCATTTGCGTTGTATTGCACTTCTCTTTTGGATGAGAGAGTGATAGCGCAGCCGAGCTATATCACGCTCTCGCCAACGCCTTCGGCCCTTACAGAACATCATCTATGGAAAGATTAGCTATCCCTCCTTCTCCCTCCATCCCCCACCCCCGCTCTCACTTCCACACTTCCGGGTTCTGAGCAATTTTCCGAAGCATTTACAAAAAAAAAAAAGTATAAAGGCGCGGTTATTGGGTGGCGCGGCATTGGGTGGCGATTTAGAGCCCCGAACCGCAGACGTGGTTCGGTGCTCTAAATTAGACACTATGACCGGAAGTCGGCGGATTCACCGATTGGCAAGCGCCAAGGTCAAGCGTTGTGCCTGCCAATGGCGGTGGTCGACGATCTCGCCGACTTTCTCACCGAGTGACCAACTTGGAATCCCAGAACACCTAAGGTTCGCTCCTCGTGATAAGAGCGAATAGCAAGCGCCGCGCTGAGCACAGTCGACAGAGGGCCGCAGCGGTACGAGAACAGCAAGAGAGGCAGCGCTTTAGCGTTTTTCACGCGTCTCCTAGAGCACGTTTCCTACAACAATGCCCCAAAAAGAAAAACCTCTAAAACAAACATTCTAAAGGACATCGACTAAAAGCAGAACAAAAAGCAGCTGGCTCCCTCCATCGCAGGACTGTTTCTGTGGTCGTTTGCAATTGTTTGGATCGCACCTCGTGCGTCTCTACTTCTACTGATTATATAAAATAATTAAAAAACAGTGTGACAAAAAAAACACGCAGTAAAGGAATAAAAAATGGGCTAGAATAATGCAACTTGCAGTCTAAGTGACACTTTCAGCGATACGCTTATTAGATTTCGCCTTGAACAAATCATTTTTTTTACACTGTACGAAGAGTTGAATGGGCGAAGTGATTTAATAACGCGAAATCAATGATTTCCTTACTTTCATATAAATAAAAAGTAAAGCTTCTTTGCCCCTTTCACTGCCCGAGTTTAAAGCAGGGCAAGCGAAATACTTATCTTGCATTTCCTTTTCTTTCATGTATATTTTCTAACATGTCTTTCAGGACTGCGGCGTTAACTCAGAACACTAAGCATTAGACTAAGCAAAAGCGATTATTTGGTATCGTCTCTTGAGATCAAAAACCGCATATCGGAGTGTATCGATCTCAACGCCTTCTTGAACCTATAGTGGTAAGAGGCAAAATATCGTAGTTATAAGCAAGCCGAGGTATACCTCTTATAAAGGACAGTCCGTCAAAGGATTCCACGCCTCTCAATTGTTTGTGCGGTCTTCTGCAGTTTTGACAGGGCGGTGTTTCGGAAAGCAGGTTACCAAGCTCATATACTGATTAAAGTTGGGTGGGTTAAATATTTCAAAGAACGATAAAAAACTAGCTGAGCTTTTATAAACTAAATCGGTCATAAATGCTGAAGTAAGAGCTCAAAGTCGAACACTGCTTTCCTTGTACAGCGTCGTCCCATTTTGAAAGGATATTCCTTCGTGCTTGGTAGTAACACGTTTCTTATGCCTAATATTTCGTCGTTGAAGAATTTTTTTCCTTTTCTTCTATTCTTACCGGTGGACGGTTTTGATCGATCCAGACACGAACAGAACCTGATGCCTCTTGTTGACGCCAGTGGAGAAATACGCTGATGCTGAACATACCTTCATATATAATCACCGTGGTTAATCATTACCCAGATTAAGTGTTCCAAGAAATTTACTACATGCATTGCCATTTTTTTCAGTTTATTCTTTCAACATCGAATGTTTTAAACTTGACTTTACAGATGTAATTATTTGCGTCTTTTTTGCGGCCACTTGTCTCGTAGGCTTCAGGGATATCTAAATATTATGAAGTATCCTTATTTACTTCCTGATACTCCATAAAAGACGACACTTAACAAAATGTCATGCCTTTCTCACTTCTGCACCGAGATCTACTAATTCCTCCAAAAGAGAATGAGTAACAAAACCTGACAATGCTTGAACATGATCACATTACAAACGAAGGATAAACACGAGAAAGATTTTACCCCGAAAGCTCGAGGTAGGATTTTCTTGTTCAAACCAATGAACATCTCAATATTTATTTCCCTCATTATGTTCTAGCAGCTCCTACAATGTTTCCACCCCTCTAGTTCTTTTGCTTTGTATTTCGCCGTAAAGAATGTCTGCGCCGCAGAAATATTTCTGCAGGCTGATCTACAGAATATTCGTGTCTGCGACTAAGACAAACAAGCCGACATCTTGAATGAGATTACACAAGCACATTGCCTACGCGAGGGATTTGAACTTCTCGTGAATTGAGCGTCTTCAGATGCGCAGTACTGTCGACAGCGCCACCGCAGCTGCGTGATGTTAGGCCGTATATTGGTTTATACCGTTCTCAGACGCACGTGGAATCTCCGCCAGCTCAGTCAAGTCCACGGTGGAAGAACAAAATTTAGGTGACGACTCTGGCCGCTCTTCCCGCAGGGAGCGAGTGACCAGATCGTATTTGGAGCTAGCCTCGAACCAGGAGTAGTTAGTTTCATGCGGCCGCGGAGGGCGCTGCGGTATGAGGTCCCTCCTCGGCGGCCACGGTGTCGGCGGCGTAGCGTGCTCGCCTTTTTCGCGGTGTGGTGGTGTGTTGGTGGTGTGCGGCCAGTGGCTGGCCTCGTGTTTTGTTTTGGTGCTATGTCGATCACAGGTGCCACCATCGTGCACGGAGGTGGGCCTTAATAACCGCAAAGAAGAAGAGGAAGAGCGAAGGAAGAGAACACAGATTTACGGACTCTGGCGACTTGGTGGAGGCGTAGCGGTGGTGAGGTATAACAAGAAGTAGGTGAGCGAGGGAAATGCGGGACCACCGCTGGGAGAAGCAACCGGAGCGGTCGGTTTGGGAAGGACCTCAAACTTGGACGCCCTCTATCCCCGTACGAGTGAAGCGCGCTCGGTGCGTCGAATATAATGTGGCCACCGCGTCGGCCAGAGAGTCATCACCTAAATATATTTCTTCCGTCGTGGTCAAGTCCCCTCTTCATTCAGCTGTGATTAGAAGTTCGAGAACATCAGGCATCCTTCACCGCTTTCCTCTTAGAATGCTCTCCCGGAGCTGAACCCCTGTTCCCCTCCAACAGCTAGTAGCTTTCAATATACCATTTTCCAAAGTCTGTCAAGCAATATTCGCGGTCGCCATTCCTTGTACACGAGGCGTGTGAGTTGTTCGAGTCCACGCCGAACGTTGACGCAACAGCTGTGTCCAACACAAGTTCAAGTACCTTCCAAAAGAATGGCCGACTCGAATAATTAGAGGAGCAGTTACAAGATGACGCGTACTTTTGAAAAAAGGGTTGAGTTCCGATTTATTGATCATGGACGAGTCTAATACACTAGTTAGTCTAGCGCTCACAACATTCCATTGAGCCAACGATCGTTGGAAATTCCCTGCTGTCATTGAGCTCAACTAAGTTCCCGGGGTTACACGGTACATCAGCCCAGTTGAGATGCGCGTCAAGGGATACAGTTGAAACCGAAACGAATCTAAAACTAATGTTACATTATCTTTTTCTTAAAACAAGTGATGCAAAGGAATTATATGCACACTTCTCATTCATTATAAAAGTTTAAAGGAAAATAAAATTAACCTTTCTTTTCTGTTTTTAGAGTGAAAAAACGAGAATCAGGCAGTTTCACACGAATTCAAGCAAGAGAGACATGACGAAAGTCTTACCGGCACCGACATCACAAGAGCCGCCCTCACTGAGCTTTGGCTTCCGCGACGTGCCGTGATCGTTCAAGCGGCAGCTCTGACCCCGAAACATACCTCTTCCGACAATATTTGCTGCTACGATACTTTCTAGATACATCGCCCAAGCTTACGCGAATAAGTGCTTCGCTGGCGCTGGACATAGGCGGCGATGCGGCGGACGCCGCCATCTTTAGCCCTATTAGGGCGAACCCCCATCAGTTGACTGAGGTAGAAGATAAAGTAAGTAGGCAGGCGAGCTGGTTGATGTTTTTCGTCCGTCGTCTCCGGTTTCCAAAAATGAGTGACTGAGGTAGGCCAGCTCAGTTTACCTCAATGATCGTTAGCGACTCAATGGCAATTGGCGCCGCCGTGTAACTCCGGCCAATCGCGATTGAGTCAACTGTCGTTGGCTTAATGACAGTTCAGAGCGCTAGTGTAACTAGGGTATAATACACCGACAAGGTGCTAGCTGTACATTACCCCGCCAGCAATGAAGACGGAATATACCGATCTCACTAAGCGTTTGGCGCATGCGTGACGCCGCCATAACTTTAGTTCCCAGGAGGCAGACGGCCATGAATGCGGAGGTTTGTGCCGTCTCGTGCTCCCCACGCGCAGAGCTCCAGCAAGGCTGACGCACGCACAAGGTGAATAAGGAAGCAAAAGAAGAGGAAAAGAGAATTGTTCCCTCAAGTGGGGCTTGTAGTAGAAGAGGAAGAAAAAGAAGATCAGTTGCTAGTCCAGCGGTGTGAATGGTCTTTTCTTTATGTGTATGTTTGTTTCTAGTTCAGCTGGCCTTAAGTCAAGGATATTAAAATTCTCTCGATGCATTGCGGCAGCGGTGGCGTAGTCAAACCGGCTGGTGAGATCAGTTTATTAGCGTTTAATCAGAAAAACGGATCCAAGCACGCAACCGCGTGTGCGATGCTCGCGTGTGACCGAGACAGGATTACAGATGGTGGCACAGCGACGGAGCTCTCTAATTAACTGTTTAATGAGCTCCGACGACGAGGGGCCCCGGATTCATTGCACGTCGACGAATGTTTAGTCGTTTTACCAGGATGTATTGTTGTTGTACTTGTGTACGCCGCAGAACGAAGCGCTTTCGTGATCGCTAACTGCATGCTGGCGGTGTGCTCCTGCGCTGCGGACGGTGGGTGAAAAAGAACGCCACCAGACCGGAAAGTTAGGAACAGGCAGTCGGGCTATGCTTAGCACAGACAGTAAATAAAAATCTGAACAAGTGCCTTGTTTGAACACAAAATGCCTCCATGCTGACATATCCGAGGAGACTTAACGATATCTGAGATATTTAGAAGCTGCGGAACGAGTTCATGAAGTTAAAAACTTACAAAGGTAAAATCAAGACAGTACGGTAGCCATATTTACAATATGTTTATTTTGTTTTTATTGTTATTTCCTGAATGCCCATGTTATGCCAATTCCAGAGAAATACCTTTTAAGTCAATGCTAAGTAAATTGTGAGAACATTTACATCAATATAGTATCTTCGTTCTTCTCATTTACACAGCGACCAGTCAGCAAAACTAGGGGAATCGAGCAACACCCTCGTAACTTAAATCTACAAAACCGCAGTCTGCGATACATTCAAAACTCCCTACTGCAAGTCTTAAAGACGAAGAGTGGTTGTCCCACCATGGGTATGTTTACCGTGTCATAAAAAGTGGTCCCTCGATTTCTGCCTGGAGACGTCATAGAAGTGTCTTGTGTTCGCTGGCAGCGATCCTGCCGGTGTTACAGCAGCGGTGGCGGAAGTGGCGGCACGCCTTTTCTGCTGTAGGTCACTTTCCAACTTGCAAATTCTACCAAAACTTCTGCAGTCATGAATTGTAGCTCCACGACTCCAGCGACACTCGAATTCGATCGCACTTTATATTGGGACTTCTAGCACCAACCGCCACGATCGCCACATTTTCCAACATGACGCGCCGGCACCTGTGATGTCTATTGTTGCCACTTGGGGGCCCCTTTGATGTTTAAGAAGGATTGGACGCTAAATTCACCAGTCGAAGACACGTTCAAGACACTGTGGTCCTTAGTATTGGGCACTCTCTCAAATTTCTATCACGTTATTTCGGTCCATACTTTTTCTCTTGCAAGGTACCCGAAGTAAATTACAAATTGCAATACGTCGTGTCAATTATTGAACGTCGTTCCGGCAATAAAGAAACGTCGTCCTTGGGAGTGTTAAGTTTTATTCAAATAGCTTTAGTTCTGTGCTGTAAACTACGACCAGCTGCTGCACGCGGAACCACGGAAAAATACGAAGTAAAGCGGCGAACGTAACCTGCGATGTTGTTTTACAAGAAAGCTATGTCCAAATCTTGAAGAATTCACTTTAATGCGCGCAACTCTCCAATGATGCTTTTAATTTGTGACCTCAAATTGATAAGTTTAATTTTCAGCTTTTACTTGACTATAACCTGATGAACGCTGTTGGTCGTCAATAAAGGAATAAGATGATTCTTTTTGCGAATTATTTTGCGTACCGTCAGGACGAAGGCAATCAACCGGAACATAATTCTTCTAGCTAGCAGCGGCTATTACACGACCGTGTGCGTCCACATGTGTCGATGCTTCAAAGAAGCAATTATGAAAGCCTATTACTCGCTATCATATTTCATTAATTTTCTAGATTTCTCTCCACATAGAATCCATCGCACCAAACCAAAGCCGTGTTCACTGCATGTCTTCTCCTGGATGGCAAAGCACGACAAACCATTCCTTTTTGTCCCTCGATTTCCCAAAGTCGAATTCCCTCATGCCTTAGCGTCGGCGGAAGCAAGGAGCATACTTCCGCCGGAGCTCGTAAACGAGCGCCGCTAAAGTCGGTGAGGGTCAACAAAGGATGCAGCAGCCGTTCACGCTTGCACTTGGCGAGGCCGTCCGCACGTTCGTAGCGTGACAGTCTTCGGACATCCAACGTTGGACGCACGGTGCCCCGGAGACCGACATCAACCAGACCGCACTATCAAATGGAATGTCCTCGCTTCTCAACACTGCTCGGCCATCTATGCCTAACGGTGATAAATGCTTGCCTTGCGTTCTCTGAGGTGTCGTAATGGACGCTCACATCCCATCTTTCAGTTTCTTCACTAGCTTTTCTTTCCATCTCTCTTGCCTTCTACTTTTATCACATTATACGTTTTATCAGCCAAATTGTATGAGAAGACCGTCGTGAAGAGCTTTCACGAAGAACGGTGACGTCAGGTAACAGCCATGATGTTATTATTACGTCATATTATTCTCACATGAGGTCATCATAATTTTCTGACATCGCATGTCGACATCATATCACATTGCGTCACGAAGTCACTTGACTCTGTGAAATTATGTCACACCGTGAGAGCACTTCACACCATGTGCGGTGTGTGACGTCACAGTCACGTGACTTCATGACGTCACACATCTCTAGCATGGGCCCAGGCCATTCACGGAGCATATCCCGTGCTCCCCGCCTTTGTCAGCGTGATCAAGCTATAGGTAATTTTGTTTTGCCGTTTCCTTGCCTTTTCCCTCGGAGGTAGGAATCCGCAGTTGGGTCTTTTGCCACTTGTTGGCTGGATTATTCGAGCGCTCCTTCTTTCTGACCCCAAAATGTGTTGCCTGCTGCGAGGACATGATTGGTATAAGGGTGTACTGTCGGTACTACGTGTGAACTAATGTTCCATCATGAAATAAAACGACTACGGCAGCTAAACCTATGTATTTTCCCACTTGAAATATTACAACGGCGAGAACTACTACCAGCAGTAATATCTACGTATGCTATGTACGAATACCTTCCATGTACGAATAATTCTTGAAGAAGTTTCGTAATCAAGAACAGCGGTCCGTTAAGAAGCATATTCGAGATGTGGCTATAAAGTAATCAGTTAATATTTCAATCTTACAACATACCTGATACCCCGATGAATACACGGGCGCGGTAGGGGCTTTTCTATCGGTTATTTTGTGTCTTCTTTTTCCTTTCCCTCCCAGGTATTTACTTTTCTGGTTTGCTGATAAGCAAACATTCAGTTGATTGTCAGCGCTGTGTCTGTGCACATTTCGTGTCCTGTCCTTCGTCGAATTGCGCTGTTCCGACCCATAAAGTAATATCTCTATCCTTATACCGTTGACACGAATGTTTGTGTTTGGGAGCAGCGCCGTAGGGCATTATGTGTCAACCCCTTCAGCAGCGGCGTCACTTAATGTTTTACCACTCCCACTCTCTTCGCCTTGCCTTTTTCATTCTAAGTGACTACAAAATGTAAATACTGGCACGCGGCCCTGACGTCAGGTCGCTACGGTGGCGCTGTTATTGACAGGGCGTCATGCGCGGACGTTCCACTTCACGCGAATTCTGCGCAAGCCCAGCGACCACAATTCGTGTGGAAACTGCGCATTTGCCCACACCTCGTGTGGAGTTGCTTTTAAACAGCGTGAAGGTGTTTATTCCAAAACGAAGAATATATAAAACCATGACACTGGGAATATAGAAATTATTCCTGCAGAATAGCGTTATCAACCACGGGCGACATCAGGGCTAAGGTATAAAAAGATACTTAATGGCACAATTAACTTCAGTTCGCTAATTATATTTTTAACTATTTGTCTTGGCATAGTACCTTAAAGATTAACTGCAAAGAAAACAACTTTTTTTTCAAGAGCATAATTGGGACACGTATATTGTTTGTAACCTTTCCAAAAGAAAATCGAAACTTTTCGCGCAATAATAACGTGGTTAGACGCAATTTAGGTGGAGGTCACGACCCGCTCTAAGCCCCGCCCACAAATCAGTTGCCCCGCCCATTACTACTGGATTGGCATGGCTGCTCGGCCGAACACGCTAACAAGCCTAGTGTCTCCCTTTCGCGACATCCTGCATCTAGTCTGTCGTCTGACAACGCCTGCTAGTTGTGCGAGCAGCGCGCGGCAGCTTCCGGCATCGTCTGCTATCTGAGCACAATCTATCGTCGTCTGCCATGCCCGAAGGACGCGGACATGAATGCTGCCCGTCGGCGTCCATTTTCGCCTTCGTCCGTTCGCTATTCCGCCCCCGCCTAAAACCTTTTACAACGCTCGCAAGACTCGACCATGAAAGCCGCGTTCTAGCGTTCCATCTTGCGCGAGCTGACAGTCCAATAGACCTTTTGCCGAATTACCCAAGCATCAAAAGTAATGCCGGGAACGTAGGTAAACGCGCTGCGCGTGCTGGCGTCTTCAGCTCTAACTGTTCAAAAGCAAAAATCTAAAAAAGTTGCACATCGCACGCGCGTTTTACGGATGCTTTAAAAGAGAGTGTTAGAACAGGGGATCTTAAAGCTTGGGGGCCCCAACGAAATAGGGGCGCACCACTGCGCACGGGCAGAACCCAATCTCCGTTTGGGGTTTTGGTTACTTCGCCCTCTCGCCCCCAACGGAAAACTCGAGAAATAGCGTGGGGCCCCTTTTTGCTTGGGGCCGGGTTGCGCTGGCAAACATGGCGGCGCCCTTTCCGCTCGCTTCTGAGAAAATTCGTCATGGTCGCTGCAGTATTAGCCCATTTAATTGCGAATGAATGGTGCAACCGGCTTTCGCTTTGATTTATCTCACTCAAGTCACAAAGAATGAGCGGTGGGCTTGCCGCATTCTAAAGATCGTTCCTGATTCTGGCCATTCCTAGGCCTAAAGAAACGCGGTAACCGGTGACATAGCAACGTATTGCTACTCCGTGGCTCCGAGTGGATTTTGTTCGTGGCACGATACCTGCAGCTGGAAAACAAGTATTTCAATGCTTCAAAGTGGCTCCTGCTCAGATCTAAATAGAGCAGCTGCTCCCAGAGTATGCTCGCTCGCGTTTGTCTCAGTGTCGGCATAGTTGAAGGACTAAATCTTCGGCAACAGACGGTCAAAGCGCACACGAACTCCCGAAAAATCCGAGAACGAGCGTCAAATTAGAACGCTACGGATTGGATTATTTCGGCTGAATACAGCCAACAACGTTTATACTGATTTTAGATTGTCTCTTGTTTTAGCCGGCTTGATTGGGATTTACCTTAACTATATTAGTTGTAAGCAAAAAGTTACTTGCTAAGAGAGCATGTTTTACGCTTTTTTATATTTTTCTTTTTTGATTAATTACGCTCGTTAGTCGCACTGGCGCTGCAAGCGGGAAACGCAAGCGCGCTGCGCTGCGTTGTGAAACCCTACTCTATAAGCTCGTCGACAACAACCTTGTTGGGTTTGGGTCTCCCAATTTATTAAGGAACCCAAACGTTGGGGCCCTTTATTCTAAAACTCTCTCGTACCCGTTTATTTCCTTCGAAAATTTCTTTAGGGAAGGCGAGCACGTGCAGCGCGTGTACCTACGTTCCCAACATAATCTTTGATGCTTGGGTAATTTAGTGAAAGGTCTATACAAGCGTATGTCAGCGTCTGTCGATGCGCGGTACAAAGCAACCGAGAGAACTAAAAAAAAAGTATGCAGTCGTTTCAAACTTAATTTTTTGTTATTTCTTCAAATGGCATACGCGGGCAAGGTAAGAGAGCGTCATGATGCACAATTCAAACGTGACCAAAAATTTATTGGCTTTGGCAGGCCAAGTGCACTGCGAACCTTGAGAACTATTTGCCTTTCGAAACGAAATGACGAGAACATACCTGGACTGACTTGATACGAGCCGAACGCCCGATTGCCTCCAGCCAAATAGCTCGCAAATTCTTACCTGTGTAGGTATCTTCTCAGTATTGAAACCATGGTCGCAAACACGACGGCTGCACAATTCACAGAGCAGCGGGGCCGCTTTTATGGGAACCAACATCTTTATTGAGCCTCAACACGGGAAAGAAAGACATCAAGCCAGATGGATCATTATAGTGACTCTGGGACGCTAGGTTTAGGCCAGTCCCGCTACGAAAACAAGCATTCGCACAACTCTTCCCACGGCGCGTACTTGCGACAGTTCTTTGCTACAAACCATGTCGGTTGATGAGATATTTCTCGAAAAACCTCTGTGAACTCAAAACTGCCAGCACTCATAAAAATTGACGAGCTCAACGAGCTACGCACGCTCAACACTCCGCAGACACCGCCAGCCATGTTTGTTATCGTTTAGAACCGAAGCGAAATGGCAATTTCGGGATATACTTGAAAACAATAATGACTCTACCTAGATTATTTGTTTCTGAAACATAAAAAGTCGATTAAAACAGTATTAAGGCTCGGGGATACAAAATTACAATCAACCTTTCATACGTCAATCATCTCTCCAGCCAGTGAGAGATGTCAGCGCCTTGTAAGCACGCGGGGAGGTTTAGCGGGCTGCGACCTCCACATTCTGCACCTAAAATGCGTCTAGCGGCGTCTTGACAAAAAAAAAAATTGTTTGATAAATTATATTTTAATATTTCTTTAGAAACAAAAAAAACACCTTTAACTGCAGCGTCCCTTTAACAGGAAATCTTCAGTTAAATATTCTAACTAATAGTAATCTTTTGAAATTTGGCTAGCAAAGTATACTTATTTAACCCAATATATTTTTTTTGAAGCCGGGGTAACACAGCTGATGCATTATACAAAAGACAGTTTGCAAACGCGAGTCACCGCAATATCCGTGGTTCGAATGCCGCGTGCCAACGTTTTCTCCCTGAACTCATTGTCATGCAGCATTCGAAGCACGGATCTCGCGGTGACTCGCGTTCGAATCTGTACGCAGACTGTGTTTTGTATGATGTATACGTGGTGTGACCCCGGCTGCAAACTTGTGCCTTGACGTGCGCCGGGATTTATGAAGTTATTCTGCAGGAGTAATTTCTGTATTTTCAGTGCCTTTTTCGTTCTGAACATTTATCGCCTCAGAGGAAAGACTTAGTATTTTTAATGGTAAACATTTTTGTGCTAAAATCAAACTTTCACATCTGTGTTTTTGTTTTGTTTTGGAGTTGCCTATTTTTGGAAGGGCGGCTTTAACTATTATTTTTAGTTGAGACTAGAGATTTCATAATCATAACTTATCGTAAATTCCGGTGTATTGTTTTGCGACACCATGCCACAAACAATCTCGAAGCACAACTTGTTCAAAACAATTTACAAAAAAAAAAAACTTTTTAAGTCTGATTAAGAATCACAGGAACACGAATCAACATTCCTATTTGATCCAAAACCCATAGCTCAAAACCAGCCAAAGGAAATGCGACATAATGTCTAGACAAATTTGAACACACATAAAAAAAAAAACGCAGTCACATCCACTTTCAAAAAGTACGAATTGTCAGTTTCCTTCGGAAGAAAGAAATGCCGTCGATCTCAAATTCTCTATTGCCGCCGCTGGGATTCTTCCACTGTGTCTCCAACATACGTTCAATTTTGTTTGCTTCCCAGAATAGACACATTCGCTTCTTTTTTTTACTTTTTTGAGAAAGCCTTAACTGTTTCATGAAGCAAACCGGCGTTATCGGCTTTTGAAGCCGCGCGCCAAACAGAACCTAAATTCCCCTGTCCCAATGGAGCGAAGCCTGTCGTCTGTAACAGCAATTTTATGCATAGGCTTCCATTGGTTGCGCGAGTTATAGTTTCAAGATGGCGCTGCCGGGCGCCGCGCCGGTAGGGTTCATGTATAGGTAAAGTGACCTTATTTCTTAGGTGCCAGAAGCAGGACGTGTAACGGAGGGAGAGAGGGGGGAGAATTATGTTTTGATAATTGACAACTATAGATTTAGTGTAACAAATCATTCTTTTTTTTTTATTATTTTGTGTACACCGTGCACATTTCTTTTCCTTGATGTTTGCCTGCTGTGTGTCATGCACATTTAATACATTTGGTTTATTTGGTTGGAATATTTACTTAAGTATTATTGTATTTCTTTATTGTAGATGCTATGTTCGTAGTACTGCTTAGTTATATGTACTAATAATAATGTTTATTTCTCCATCAAGTACAAGTACATGATGGAAGGGGACTGAGGAAAAAAGCTGCATTTGTGCAGCTTTACGAGTCCTGAGCCCCCTCCCCAATTGGCGACAGCGGCAGGTCACAAAAGAAATGCATCACTTTGTAAACAAACAAACAATATATAAAAAGTACGCAGGTCTGTAAATCAATGCACAACATTCCAATGTAGCAGATAAATTAGCTCTGCTACACAGGCGGTTTACTAAAAAATAAAAAAGTCAAATTCAAGGGCTCAAGATATTCAAGACATAAAAGATTCAAGATATATGGCACGACCATGTAATACTATACTCATTCACTAAATTCATTCCCAACGGATATAACTGTAACTTATAAATGAGGGCATTGAGTGGAATATTTACTTAACTCATTGCTATGCAAATCACTTTACATTAGAAAAAAAAATCTTTGATATATTTTACAGTTGATGTTAGAGGATCAATATTATGAGTTTTAAGATCATTAAGTAGGGTCGGAAGCACATTGGATGGCATTTGCTCACCATATGTTGTTCTGCAACTGGGGACTTCCAGTTGTCAGGGACTACGAGTGTGATATGTTGCCCATTTCAGTGACAAGGGATGCTGGTTCACTAAGATTGACAGCATTATTTTTCATTTCAGACCTATAACTTAGACATAACCCATATTTATATATATTGTAAATATGCAAATAAATTTAACCTAGCTGAACAGAGGTTTACTAGGGTAATCATATGAAACATTACATATTATTCGCAGCATCTTTTTTTGTAGCATAAGTATCTTGTTCAAATTTGCCTTTGTAGTATTTCCCCAGACGAGGTGACAGTAATTATATGTAAAGAAATAACGAGTTATAGATTAACAATTTAGCATTTTTTTGGAAAAATAGAGCGGTGCTCTATTTGTCAGCAGGCAAATTCACAGGCAAATTAACCTTCAGCATCAGCACCCTCTCCTGATGCACCCTTTTGTTTAAATTTTATCTATTCGCGGTTCGGGGAGGGCAAAGCGGGACAAAACACTGTCCCACAAGCATGCTGGCGGGAGAGCGGGACCACGGCCGGAAAAGCGGGGATCGCGATTCGAAACGTTTCATGGTACGTTTACACCTGAGAAGAAATCCGCTGCCGCGGGAGCGGATCCGCTCCCGGCGGCGGCGGCGACGAGCGGGTTGCGTTTACATCTATTTCCTCGAGCGGCGGCGGCGGCGCCGGCTGCGGCAGCTATTCTCGTAACATCCCGTCAAATATGACGAGAAGGCGCGAGAGTTCCCACCTCGGCCGTCTCTCCCGGGCGCTGCTGCTCCCGGAAGTCGTGACGTAGGCAGCGTCGCGCTGCGCAAGAATGTCACTTCCGGTCAGCGAAACGCCTCGTTCGGCGGCAGAAATAGGTCCCGGACCTATACGGCTCTCCGCCGCGTTTTCCGCCCAGCGTTTCGCCCCAGCGGCAAAAGCTGGGCGGATTCGCTGGCGGATCCGCAAGTGTAAACGTACCATGATGGAACGAGGCCCTTTGACAACGCGAGGCGGAAGCGATGCGCCTTGCAAGTGGGCGCATTTCGGTCTTCTGCGCATGGGAAAGGAGGTGTGAAGGTGGGAGAGGAGGTTATACTAAGCTCCGCCTCCTCGGGCAGGAGAGCGGGGGGGGTGGAAGTACAATATCTCGGCGTCGGCAATGGCGGACGTGCTGTAGCAACTGTGGCTCGTAGCCGTAAAGTCCTTCGCGTAGTTGCTGGTTAAAAAAAAAAAAAGAGAAAATAACGTTCCGCTTCTGTCCTGTGTGATTTAGAGGTCGGCTCCGATCAGGCGCTGTTCAAGGGCAGTGTTACCAAGAGAAATGAAAACGTGCTGCGTCTTCGGATGTGGTGGGCGCATTCACGACGGTGTGTCGCATTTTAAATTTCTGGGAGGATTGACAGATTGAGAGCTCTTTCTTGATTCGGTGGATGGTGGTGCATGTCCGTTCTTAGTTGGTGGAGCGATTTGTCTGGTTAATTCCGATAACGAACGAGACTCTAGTCTATTAAATAGGTGCGTGGTTCTCTGCACCTTGCACCCTTCTTAGAGGGACAAGCGGCTCCTAGCCGCACGAAACAGAGCAATAACAGGTCTGTGATGCCCTTAGATGTCTGGGCCGCACGCGCGCTACACTGAAGGAAGCAGCGTGTTTTTATCCCTGTCTGTTAAGACAGTAAGCTTAGAAAAAAGTGGCTTGAGCAAATACAGAGGGCTGAGTGAAGTCCATCGGATTACCCCCGAGCAAGTGTTCGTCTGTTTAAATAACAGGGCATAAAAAATAAGTTTCCATAAAATTTCGCCAAAAATAAAAACAATAATGATTTCTTGGTGTCAACGAGTCTATGACATGACTTCCGCGATACGCTCGACGCCACTCTACGACACGACGACGACGACAACACAGCGCTCGCGTGAGACGCACGACGGCCACCGCACACTCCATTCTTTTGCATAATGCGCGGCTCAAGCACACACGCCATTCGCGCATGCGCTTTGAATCACCGCCTCATGTCGTTGCGCCCGCTGCGTCTCCTGCAGGAGCGTCGGTCTCTTCTTCCGCAATACTTGGAGGCCAAACTTTCAGACCGTTCCGCTGCTCTGCTCTGCAAGCGGAGCGTATGCAGTTGCTCTAGCGTATTTATGCGCACGGAAACCATGACGACCGATGCGGTACCGTGTTGCCCCCAACCCGCACCCTCCTTTGTCGGAGTGTCTCATATGTGGCTCCAACCCTGTTGCTTGGTGGTCAAGGTCAATTCAAGAACTCTAGCGGGTCACCCGAAAGAACAGACCTAATCCATAAACCCCTTCATGCAACCCTGCGCGCATCGCATTCCGGGCTAGAGCCCGCTGTAGTGTGTAATTCAGATCTGCGTCGGCTCATTCCCAGCTTCAATTAGACACCACTTGACCTGGCTCGGTGTTTGCCAGAAGTGGGGCACAAATCTCCTTCTCCCCTCATCTCTTCATCTGTCGTTAACTTTGCTTGTTTGTATTTATACCGGCACAAAGCAGCAAAACGGCATTTTGGAAAAAAAAACAAACAAGCTTCTTGACAAGGGAAGCGAAGACCGAAGCGGACCAACGATATATAGGGTGTTTCCGATCGCAATTTGGACGCAAACACGATCGTGTAAACAAGCCATCGAACGGAGTGCAATTAGCCTTTCTACGAATATTTCTTCAGGTTTTCAGTTTGTCATACTCAAACAAAATATTTGTAGGATTCTAAAAAAAAAAAAATCAAGCCAGAAAGATTGTTTTATTCCTATGCACAAACAGAAAAACGACAACAAGCCGTCTGGTCGACGATGCTACTCACAAAGAGCACACCATTAAACAAAAATGGGAAAGCTTCCTTGAGATGATCACCCAAAAATAGATCGAGCGGATCTGATCTTCCGTGGTACAATCTATGACAAGCAGCGTCAACCACATGTTTTTTTGTTGTTTTTTTTTAATTTTTCTGTAAAGAAATAAGATGACATTTTACAATAACTTTTTTTATACCTGCATTTATAAAATTTGATTATGATGGATGCACCACCAACGCACCTCTATGAAAATATTGATTACGTTCCGTTTATTGGCTACTTTACCAAGGCTCAAACACACCGTAGATGATATAGACAATGGGAATCATAGTGTTTGAGAGATCGGAGGGTCCAATGAAGAAACATGGGCTCTGCGGGAGCGAAGATGTGGGCCAACTTTCTTTTTGCGTAAAACTGTTTGTGGGCCGGCCGGTACAATGTAATCAGGAAGCTGCCGGTGCCGTGCCCTATACGCGAGCTTCCTTCGTTGCTCGTATTATTCATTCATTAGTTCCGGTAATGGAATCTTGGGAGTCCCGGCGATCTCCGGACACCAGGTCGATGGATGGACTTGAGGATCCGCTCCTTTCCTCTCTCAATCTTCTCGCCAAGATTAGGAACCAAGTCTCGGGGTCTAGGTCCCCAAAGGGTCCTAACTCAATTAGCACAGTCCTTGGACCGATAAAACCGGTTTTGGTCTGAAAATTTAGGGCCCCGAAATCCCGAAAAAGTCATACAACCAAACTTTGTATCCTTTTACCAGAGACTGGGGATTTTTGACTCGAAATTGCCAAACAAGTGCAGGAATTAGGCTTCACTGCCTGGTTGTTCGGTTGTCTCCTGGCAACATTGGGCCTAACCTGTCAAATAAGTGCAATGAATAGAGTTTACCCCTTCTTCTTTTTTATATGTGGCATAATTGGCCCACGCCTGGTACATTGACAAATATGTGACGAACCAGATGAAAGCCATAACAAAGTCCAAGAAAAGTACTTTTGGAAGTGTATGACATTTTGGACATAAACCTTATGAGGGCCAAGTTAGGCCTCTATGTCCAAAGATGCGTCAGAATTGGACGTTTCTCTGCCGTGTAATTTGGAAAGACACGGAGGACAACACTGAGAAAGAGTGACTTCCATTTCAGTCTTTTCACCTCTCATTCCTATGCTGTGTCTGGATGTCCACCCCTTTGTGTGCGGAGGGGCCCGCAGGCACACTGGTGAGTACACAAGAGCGCCTAGAATAGTAAAAGAATGTGCACTAAACTTTTGATGTCATCAGATTGAGATCTAGCGAAGATAGAGATTGGACACGAGCGCTGCTTCAGCGCTCGGCTGAGCTTCGTGTCCAATCAACAAGTGGAAGGACGCTCTGGATCAGAATCGTGTTCAATTGATGATTTGATGTCATGCGTTCGTGACGACCTTTCATGGGGGAAAAAAAGGATGACCGAAGGCTTTGATAATTCTAGGTGATGTTGGAAAATGCCAATAGCTGCCACAAGTGATTGACGCCTTTGAAGAAGAAAACGAAAGCTTCAGAACGTTGACGTAATTAGCCTCGCGGAATATACGTTCAAGCAGGGGCTGCTGTGGGGAAGAAGAATTGCCACCGAAGGAGCATTTTTCTTTCTTTGAATTCTGCATACATTCTGTGGAGGCTCCCCGCTATGCCGGCCCGCCGGCATTTATTGCTTTGTTTATTTATTTTTGCTTTATACCGCTGAATGTGTTGAATAACACTCTTGCTCTGGTGGTTATTCTTCTAGATGCAAGATCGGTTGAGTACCCGTCTCAAGTGACGAGACAGTCAAGCTGCCAAGAAATAAGACGAGGGAATGAAGAATGCCAAGACAATCTTGCATATGCATCGAGTCACTGGTTGGAGCTTATGTTTTTTGTGAAGCTATCTTATAGTTTGTTGAATAACAATATGTCAATAAAATAAACAATATGTTGAGAGGATGTGACGATGACCTATGGTTGCATTTAGCTGCCGGCTCCACCTCTACTTTAGCTTTGTGTATTAAAAAATAAAAGAAGAATGGGGAGAAATCGGAGAAACTCATGGTAGAGCAGCGCTCATCCGAAATATGTTATTTGGCTAAGAGTTCCAGAAAGAGCGTTGCAGTGTCCCCAATGTGGCTTGCCCGATGAGCTACAAGATTTTTGAAAATGAGGTGACAGAAAGGAGCTTTAGAGCATCGTAGATCAATTACGATAGCACACGGTAGGATATCGGGAAAATTCGTTAATAAAATCCGCACGTGGTGTCTCTTGCCATGACGAGAACTTGGAACGCGGCAGACACGAGTCTTGAATGCGTGCTGCAAAACTAGCACAGCGTCTGGCCCAGTCAACGCAATGGCATCCTGAGGATGTACTGTGGATGTCGAGTCCAGGATGATGGGTAGTCCCGAGGACATCCTGAAAGAGTCTCGAATGATCCTCAAATGATCTTTTTGTCCAGACCCATTATGTCCTGAGAACATCCTGAGTTGCCAGCCCTAAGGACTGCATGGGGACCTTTCTGGGATAAAGGCACTCTACTGGTTCAGTCAATGCATATCGTCAAGGAAGCGTTTGATCATTAGTGAAGTTCAGAAATATACAGGGTGTTCCACGAAAGGTGGACAAATTCGATATTGCGAAAACTATGCGTCGCAACAATAAAAATACTTGTGTCGTTTTCGTCCTGGGCCAGGGGCCTATTTAGGAAAATTATTAGAGTCCGGGTAATTAGATTGCGAATTATTTTTGCATAATTAACTTTTTTAATATTGTGTATTAATTTTAATATTGGGCATGGTTTCAATTAAAAAATTGCTCAGCATCTTCGAAAAACACTAAATCAACAAATTGCAGAACGATAGAATGCACGTCGCGCGACGCATCAGAGGCTGGTTGCACTATTTCTCCACGGGGCGCGGTGCCGTCGGGGCCGAGATGCGCTCTGATAGCAAACCGAAACTTAAATGCCCATCAAATTTGTGCTGTTTTTCAGAAAGCCGTAAAATGCTGCGCGTGCATTCTATCGTTCAGCAATTTGTTGATGTAGTGTTTTTCGATGATGCTGAGCAATTTTCTAATTGAAACCATGCCCTTAAGCACAATACTAAAAAAGTTAATTACGCAAATATAATTAACAATCTAATTATCCCGGACTCTAATGATTTTCCTAAATAGGCCCCTGGCCCAGGACGAAAATGACAAGTCTTTTTGTTGCGACGCGTAGTTTTCACAATATTGAATTTGTCCACCTTTCGTGAAACACCCTGTATATATACAGGGTGCCCCAGATAACATGCAGCGAATTACATGAAATAATGAAAAACTCTAGACGGATAAAAGCAACTATATGATGATGCAGTCATCTTCAGAAAATGTCCCAATTTATTTCATTGTGGTTAACTAATTAGGTAAAGTTAATTGACTAACTTTATTTATTGGTCTAGGAGCTCAAGTGAGATTTGAAGTCTTAGAATGTCATGAGAAATGACCAATTATGATATTCACAACAGTGTGTGCTTCGACTAGTCCTCTTTGGAAGGCAAGAAAAAACACCCATGAACCAAGGCACACAGACTGCTATTGCGAGGTGGGTGGTCAAAGGGCATTTTAAAATTTGAGGCATTTTTTGTTTTGTAAACAGGACTGCAGAAACCACACCTTGTTTTAAACAGTGTAATTGTAGGTTTCTCCTGATGCTCTACAACATTGCTAATCACAGTTCAGCTCTTAAACCAATATTTAAAGAGCTGACTTAATTAATTTTACAGAATTAGTCACAATGAAAAATATAGTGACAAATTTTGACACGACTGCTAAGAACATACAGCCGATTTCATTCACCTGGGGTGCTTATTCTTTTTAATGTTTGCTGCATGTTATCAGGGCACCATGTCTCCAAAGTACCATTAGGCGATGCTTGATAGCTGACTGGCCTTTTTGGGGTCACCCATGCAAATGCTGAACTGGCTTGCGACGGATGCTGCGCAGGCTCCTTGAAAACCATGAAACCAACACACGCAAAAAATTAGAATTATTTTAACAAAAGAGTAGGCAGAAAGTACCAGCCAACATATTTATTGAACAGAACAAGCAAGAACAGTACTCTGAATCAATTAAAGGCCAAACTTCAATTTTTGTCCTAAAATATAAAAAAATACCTAAGAAGATAATTGCCTCTCAAAACAAAATTCCTAGCACGCGAGCGGACCCTTGAAAAATCCCGGTCCTCGTTTCCCATCTGGGCTCCTCCTTTCGTTTATCGAGGGACGTCAAGGGAAAGTCTTGAGGAATGACAGCAACAAGGCTTCCTGCGACGTCCCTAGATAAACGAAAGGAGGAGCCCAGATGGGAAACGAGGACTGGGATTTTTAAAGGGTCTGCTGGCGTGCTAGAATGCTTCTTTCAAGATTTTTTTCTTTCTATTTTTTCTTATTTAGACAAAGAAAGTATGAATTTGGGCTTGTCAGGGCTCCTAAGCAAAATGACTGGAAACAATAAAAATCAAAGAACAAGACAAGGGTACTAAATTTGAAAAATAAAATAACTGGAAATGATAATCACTTCTCGTGTTGTGCAATTGTGGCTGCTGGTCTAACAAGTTATCATTTAGCTGCAGACAAGAGGCATTCATTATGCCTCAATATAAACACCTATAAAACGGTTAAGGTTGACTAGCTTTGTCAGGCAAGAGCAATACTTGAAAACAAGAGTAAAATGACTAGAAATAATGAGCAAAAAAGATTAGATAAAGATACTAGAATTCGAACACTAAAATAACTGGAAATGATAATGGCAAACTAACAAAACTTGTTCTGTGGTGTAATTGTGGCCGCAGGTCAAACAAGTGTTACCTGAAGATGGGCTTGAAAAGAGAAGATAAAGCATGAATTAAAAAAGGTGCACACTATACATGGATATAGATGCTCATAAAAAGTTAGGGGATGTTGCCAAGACCAGATTCCTCAAGTTTCCTGAGCTTCTCCGCCGCGTGTCGTAGCCACGTCTTGATTACCTCTTCGATGTCGTGACGTGTCGTTGCGATACGGGGGTTTCTTTTTACAGCTTCTGAAAAGTTGTAAGGTTTGCTATTACTAGTCACCCAAAACCCAGAGTGCTAGCTATAGGGCAAAATCGCAACAATGGCATGAGTATGCTCATCCCTTCCTTGAGGTGATCGAGGAATTATCAGAAATACTTTGATTATTATAGCCAGCCAACTGATCACACTGTGAAACTGTTGTGCAGTTTCAGAGCATATATTAGATATTTATCGGTTATTTAGGGAAAAAAACACTACTTCCAAACAGCATCCCTTCAAAAAGCATTGCCATAATGTGTTGTGTACTTACGGTATATGAGCTCAACACACTGCAGCTGTTGGAATTTCGCCTTGCCCTTTTGCCCTTTCCAGCTGAAATTCACCGCAACGTTTTGGGTCATTAGAGCTTCCAGCAGTCGACGAGTAGTGGCCCCTACAGTCTTCCCTCCCAGTCCCGCGAACCAATTTACCTGTGTCACAGAAAAACAGGTTTATATAAATAACAGGCACTTCCATGGCATCTAGCAAAATGCTCCATAATTCACTTACCAGCTTTTTTCTCATAGCTTCGCTAGCCTGTAGTTGGCACTCAAATTCCATGAAGCTGTCGTAGCTTGCGTGTGGCTCCTGAACGGGGCAGTTGTCATCATCATCCTCCTTGTGCTTGTTCAGAGCTTCTAACACAGTGCCCATCAGGGCAGTCAGGTTATCAAGCCTCAGCCGGATCATGTGGAGAATTTCCAGGGTGTGTCGCCTGAAACCTGAGTCATCAACAGGAGCATTGTATAAAATTGTTAAAACCAACTATCAAAGGCAATCAGAAAATTTTCACACCTTCAGGCTCAGGTTCCTTTGATACAGTTTTACTGGCAACATTTCGGCAAGGAGGTGTAGAGCTGGAGGTTGTACTGGATTGCTTGAATGCTGCACAAAAATACACAGTTTCACTGAAAACAAATCAATGACAGATAAGTGACCTCAGGACCAAACAGTCTTAAAACCCTTAGAGGTCGTGAGCACTTATTTCATTTGCTATTGTTCCAGTCAGGAACTATTTTGTGTGTTTTGGACGCTGCACAGGAAGAGCACTCATGTGAACAAACACAGAGCAAGTGATTTACCCAGTATTTTTTTTTATTCCCGAGGTTTATAAAGGTACTTCTAAGGACAAAGGTGTTATTTCTTTTCCTATGCTACTAGTTTTTCGTAGACCATTCTTTAAATCATCCTTAATGACAACAGAATCTTCTGTAATGGTGCAATATAAGCATGCATACAAGATAAAAACAGCTTCACGGCCTTTCATAAGCACTAAAGCCTGGGGTAACAATTTTGTACCTCGGGTCGTTCTTCCCAGCATGATGCTCCTTTCTGTTCTCATAAGACTTCAGAAGTAAAAATAGAACAAGCTATTCAAGAACCAATTGACTAGTTTTTTTCAGGTATGAGGAGGTTCATATGCACATGGCTTTGAAAAGCAAGTGCGAATTCCTTTAACTGTGTCATTGAATACGTGCTCCCCTTGTATGCAGACATTGCCTGCAATAATCAATAGCTAAAAAAGTTTCCAAAAGGTGCTACAACAAACACAAGCTTGCACGTTTGTCAGGTGCTTGCCAACATCTGATGAGACATTGAAAAAAATAACAGGGTCGCAACTTGGAAGATTCGGTCACATGGTATACCATTTTCAATTTTGTGGGAATTGTTTTACCTTGTAAACAGAACTATGGGAAGCCGACCTGGTTGCTTGGGGGGTTTCTAATGCATTTTTAATGGCGGTATTTAGAAATTTTCTTAAGTGATTTTATCTACTTTATTAATAAGGAACAATAAAAGTAACTGGCACTTCCCCCTCAACTGCTGACAACATACAACTGGCTTCATTTGCATGGAGAGCTTAACTTTTTTGTTTTTAGCTCGGTGCATGTTATCAGGACACCCGGCATATAGATCTGCAAAGGTGGCACATCAGACAACCAGGGTACCTCTTAGAGTGGCTGCAGGAGGTGGAGTGGGTGGACCAGAGGAGCCCTCATCCTCCATGGCATTGCACCCTGCTAGAGGCATGGGCTGTGGCCTTCTCCTTTGTGGAACATCCGAATCGGAGTCGCTGATGCGTGTTGCTTTTCGTTTCCTCTTTCCTCTTCCAAGGTCCGTTTCGCTCTGCAGATCCGAGGTATCTTCATATGTTCTGAGTTTTCTGCGAGCTTTTTCAAAAGACTCTGCAAAATTTAGAAGTTAACTTAGAACACAGTTGCCAAAAAAAAACGGTATATATGATTGAATGCTATCTTATATGTAAACATGAGATGTACACCATAAGCTGCTTTCCTCACAAAAAGCATGTTAACAGAAACTCCACAAGATTGGGTCGGCATTGAAGTCAGGCTATCAGCACTCCGCACTATGAGCTTTGGCTCCATGAGCCCCGAGCTAGTTTTTTTAACGCAGAACATAGCCTTCAACAGAATCTTGTTTTATTTCTACGTAGATTTCGATAAAAACTCTCACATATGTTACACTCTTAGAACATATCCACCAAAAAAAATATGAGTTTGAATTCTCAAGAACTTTTTATTACCATATTTCTCTTCGTTTTAAACCTTGTGGAAAGCATGCAGGGCTTGTAAAATAAAAAAAATGTGAGCAGCTTGCACTAACGGTGCAATGCTAGAGAAACAGCGGAGCTGGGAGTCGACCTAGCTTTTCCCAAGTTTAGCTTAGTTTTACAAAGGTTTGCAAGGCCGCACTCTGCTTCTCGTAGTCTCGAACCGAGCTCAGGGTAGACAGGTTGACGTCGAACCAAAGACGGTCGCAGACGCAAGAGCCGTGCCCAAACTCGATGCCCAGAAATTCCCACTGGGAACGGCCGTTCGCGCCACCCATGCACTGGCGGAATCGACACTGGAAGTTTTACATGACCCGGTAGCCGGGATTGCTTTCACGCCGCCTGCAGCCGCTTGACTGGCTGTGCTCGCCACAGCCGGTCAGAGCCACAGGCACGAGAGCATGGCTCTTTCTAGCATCCCATCTGCACGAGAGCACGCTCGAATGAGGCGAAGGGCATGCAAGGCGACGCGCTCAAGCTAGTAGCTTGACAGCGCTGCACGCTACACATGAAACGCAGCGTAGGTGGCGGTGTCCACCTAGGCAATCACAAAGATGCCACCAGCACTGTGGAAGGTGCGAACGCCTTCCACAATGCTACTGTCGGCGCCCCTGCACACGTGTGGGCAAGGAGGTCACGGCGCTTTGAGTTTTTGTTAACATCAGACAAATTTCGGTGAGCCTAAACAGCTTTGCTGTTAAAAGGCTGCTTGAACTACCAAACGCAATATCCCCGAATTTTCAAGTTTTTTTTATCACCTGGTTGGAAAACACAGGTCTGACATGCAAATGCATGGCTATGTAAGAAATTAAAAATAAACAAAAAATAATAATGCAATTCCCTGCACTCTGGATCACAGATTGCAACAAGCCAAACAAACTAAAAATAGACAGTGGTTCCCAAAAACCCCACTCAAGAAGCCAAACAGAACGCTAAAAGAACAGTTTTGAGAAAACAATGCTTGACGTTTTAGGCTGTCTGTAGCACGCTGCTGTAATTATTTAGGGCAAAGAGAAAAAACGCCTATAGGAGCGAAATATTCAACTTTTTAAAATAACTACTCGTGACATTGTTTTGCCGCCTGGAAGTCACAGAAAAATTGTATATGCCTCATGATGCCGGGTATACATGCAGCAATGTGTTAATTCTTATTGCCCTTTGACCATCACTACATTAAAAAGCTTTATAGAAACACCCAGAAAGTATCCTTCCATTCCCCACATTTTGGGCTATTGGTGAAATAAACTGGTGCTATGAAGAGGAACCATCATACTTACGAAATGACGCTATTGGAATGCACAGCACACGCTTCCAATCTTCTGTGGGGTTTGCACCTCTTTCAGTAAGCATGTTCATCATCTTCGAACTTTTTGCCTTAGGCCAATAGCACCAATCACCGTTGATCCATTTTTGATGCACCACCGCCACATTATTATCCTCATCCGGGAAACTGACCACGACATACGGCTTTCCCTCTGCACATAAGTGAAATAGGAGAACATGTGAAGCTTAACCACTTACACTTTATTGTGTCACAGTAAACACATGCCTTGCAGAACACAGCGTCCAAATTACAGTTTTGTGTGAATAAGAGGAAACACGATGTGTCGCTTGTTAACAATGAATTTCAGGCACTTCTTTGCTACACTGTCAACTGGCCAGCAACGCAGGCTTGACAAACCAGAAACTTCATGGATACCGAGGATTGAAGAACAGCAAGGAGTAGTGTACAAATCATTCACTTTGAGATATTTGCGACCAATGATGCAGGGAACACCTGATCCTGAGAAGTAAGCAATGTTCTCAATCTTAACGATGGCACCATCGTCAAGAACGCATACACTGTCCCTTTTGCCTCTCTTTAAAACAAATTTGTGCGGCACAGTCACGCTTCCGAATTGAGGGCCCTGACATTGTGGCAACAAGGGGCCATCCTCATGTTCAACAGCGAAGGAAAGCTCTGCCTGGATGGTTGTCTTTTTCCCTGGTGTAACATTTCTCTCTTCAGCAATTCTATTGCAGAGCTGCTCCAATGGCTGGCCAGGTTTTCTAAGCATCCTTTTTAGTGCAGCCATGCGGTTCTCGAATGGAAAGGCGCTCCACAAATCCAGAGGACCGTGCGATCGTACATCGCTTGTCAAGTGGCACAACCCGTGGACATTGTGCGAGACATACTCCTGTCCATAGATCTTTGAAAAGACTTTGATGAAATATCTCAACAGACTATCGGCATAGTCGAGATCATCTGAACTTGAACTGGGAGTAGCCAGAATGGTGATTGCTACATGGAGAGCAAGAAAGTTGTGAAATATCCTCTCAGGGATTTTTGTCAAGACAACTGGTCCACCATAAAGCAAAAAGAAACGAAACTCAGTCGCCTTCCAGCGGTCAAGTTCATTCAGACTTCGTGGTTTCCGATTGAACTCACAGGGAACATATGGTGCAAGCTCAATGTTTCCTGCAGAGATTTCACGTACCAAGGATCCCAGCCGAACTTTCTTTGGCCCTTTAACCCACAAGACCAGGAGCTTATGTACAACCCCAGACAAACAAGATGCATGTAATCTAGGGGTATCTGGTTAATCATGTCAATCGGCAATTCCATGAGGATGCTACTCCCACAGTGATGTTCTTCCTGCAACATGCCTCGAAAGCTAGAATCTGTTCTTAGCTCAGCAGCAGAATCAAGAAAACACACCCTGTTATTAAGGTAGACCCCCTCTACTGTGCATTTAGAGCAGCTGTAGTACCCAGTGTGACCTACAGTGCTCAGTATGTATGCCTTAGCAGGAGCATCGCAAATGATAGCGCCTACTCTGACAGGAATTACTTTACCGAGAGTGCAGATTCCTGAGATCAGCAACTGTTGAAGTTCATGAACAAATGCAGCAAGGAAGGCGTTTGCTGAGGAGGGCTTACTTTGCCCAAAAACACTCCTACAAGAAATGGATGACTATTTTCACAGTTGCTAATTTGGCAAAGGATAGGCCAAAACTGATTTTTAGAACTCTTGGCTAATGGCAAGCCATCAACGTTGAAGTTTAGCACGAGAACGTCTGGCAGTTCCACCTCCTTCTTCAGGTGAAGGTCAAGACCAGCTGCCAGACCGAAGTGGGCGTATTTTCCACTGCCGAGATCTTCTATCACTCCGGATTTTCTCGGTGTTCCCTTGAGAGCTCTTGCAGAGAGGGAAGGTCAGCAAAGCACTTGTGACTGTGAAGAACCGCTAGCAAGCGAGTCACCCACTCATTCGGAACACGACATTCAACAGCCCACTCTCGTAGCTTGAGTTTAAACGACTCGAGGTCGTCGACTTCTTCATGACCAATCAAGTCTTGTACACTTGGGGGATTCTCTCCGCTAATGCGGTCACAAGCGATCAGCTGCCCGAGTCCACTTTCGGCGATGAAGCCTTCCGCCCAGTCGTCGGCGTCGTTTCCACTCGCTCGAGTGACAGCACATGCAACAGCTGCGACAGCATCACAGTGGTTTTCACTAGAATCGCTAGAGCTTGCTTGTTCCGATGAGACTGAATAGGTCTCAATTAGCGCAACACTGTCATTGACACGTCGGGCAAGCTTTCGGCGAAAGAGACGACCTGCGGCACTGTCGGAAGCCGCCATTATGCAACAAAGAAGACATTGCACTAAACACAAGCTTGAGCAGATACTCCTGGCTAGCCTCAGACCTGTGCCGACGCTTCGCTAGGAGACCCAGCTTCCTCATTCTACGCTGCGAATGAATATTGAATAGTAATTAAAAGTTACTTACCCAATTCGCACATCTCGTCGAAAAGGTGCCCTGCTACTTTCCCGCGCAAATAACTTTCCGCCTCCCTTTCCTTTCGTGGCGGCGTCGGCGGCGTGCGGCTTGTAGTGCGGCGGCGTCAGCGGCGTGCAGAAAGCGGATTCGGCCGTTGCTTCGGCGGCACAGCGTAATTTTACAGCAAAATCTTTAAATACTATAATCCACTTAGGATTTTATGTTGATTTTATGTCCGACTCCATTTTTAGAGTTTTGTTTTAAATACGTCTTGAACGTTTTGGCATTTAGGTCAAGGTTTAAAGCAAAAGCCGCATTGCGACGACATCACGCAATCGCTGTCTGAACTTGGCGCGCGCTGGTCGGCGGTTTAAACTGTTTTAACCTTTTTAGCTTTCTTAGCAGCATTTTGGCTTTGCAGTGGTTTCTTTTTTTCCATATTTGATCCCGAAAGCTTATTCGAAGAACCGGCAAGGCATTGCTCGAATTTAGCGGACCAGGATGCTAGGACCTTCTGAGGATGTCCTTAGGACGCCACGTTGATGACGAATTCCGGATGGCCCGTAGGATTCATCCTGCGGACATTCTATGGACTACTTTTAGCGGACGAGGATGATAGGACCTTTTGAGGATGTCCTCAGGATGTTGTGTGTTGACTGGG
>JAZHYW010029832.1:0-14222 GCA_037355805.1 Ixodes ricinus | reverse complement strand
GCTGCATTGCCCATGGAACTACCAGTGTGACGAATAACTGGCGAACGCCGCCCGATGGCACGCCTACGAGCCCGACGTATCAGCCACTGTGCTGATTCCACGCGAAGAGCGTGCCGCTGGTCAAAATTGCCTGTTGTCTGCAGCACGTCCCATGGAGTTCAGCCTTTAGGGCGTACATTCCTCGGATATTACCACAAGGTGAGATTGTCACGCGTTGACGCCACCAAGCGGCAACGGCTTCGCAACTACAGTACCCTTGACCGTGCGAGAACTATTGACGTCACGAGCGCGATACGCATTGCGCTTCTCGCTGGTCTACTTTGACGCAGAGGGATGGAGAGGTCGCGCTTACGTCACTTCGTTTTCGAACCTTTCAAAGAACACTGACAGCCCTCCGAATAGTCTTTTTGTCATTCTTTTTGCCAGGCGATTTATTATGGTGTCAGAAGACTAAATGAAATATTTTGCTACATTTTCACATCTATTTTTAATAAACCAAAAAAAAGACGTAACTGAAATAAACCGAAACCGAAACTGGACTGGGGAGAAAGAAGAAATATAGATGAGAGAGTTGGCAAAAGTCACGTGGCTGTGCAACTTTTTTCCTAAACAGGTTGCTAGTCTTTTGTGAGCCACAAAAATGGGTATCACATTTCTTTTCTATTTTTAATAATTTGTGGGTGCCTTCGATGACCCACGACTTCGATTATATTTGGTGGTTGTGTCTAAATCATAGAAAACGGCACATGACCACGAGAAGAGTGGAGCGCGACTCGAACCGGCCAGTTCTCGATCGGCGGTTATCGGGCGGAAAGAAAACAAATTTCGAGCCGCAATTGTTTCTGGGTAGTTGGCTCTCATATGTCATGTACAAATAAAAACCTTGGTGAGCATAAATACCCTGTCAGTGGCCCCTTAAATGGGCGATGCAACGATTTTTGTACTTTGCGCAAATTCCGCTGAGAACGATTCCCTGACGCTAATGACCCATGCAACATGCGATCGTTTTTCACCGCATGCAACAAGTCGCAGAAAAATATTAGAAGAAAAACGAGCAGCGTTCTCCCCCTCAACTCGTAACCAGAAAGGCGACCACGGGATCTGGAGCCGATTATATCCCGTAATGATTATCATAGCCACGCGCCTGGGGTTGGCAAAACAGAGGACACTCACTGAGTTCCGAGACGCTGTAATGGTTCGGCTATTTTCGTCATTGCAGCGACTGGACACGGGCAATGGCACGGGCCACTTACCCCAATGCTCGTTGAGCCAGTGATTATCACGAGCCCAAATCGAATGCTCACGCATTGCTCGGGTCCAATCTATGAGGCGTATTCAAATATCGTCATTGGGGAATACTGCGATCCCCAAGTTATGTCATCAAGTTTTGTTTCAACCCCCACCCCCTGCCCGTTCCGATCTGCGATGAGCTTCTGTAAACTGCCGCGTGCGGTCCGGTACAACTGCTCGGGCGTGGTGCACGTTAAAGCGCGGTCACGGGAAACGAAATTTTAGCGCCGATTCTTTTGCATAAATATGGGCTAGGGAGAGGCACCACCTCGGAAATATCGATATCGCGCTGTAGAACAAGACAGGAGAACTAATTTCAAACCTAATTAAACGATTTCAAATTCACATCTGGTGGATGCAGGGGAAGTTCTCGTGACATCACTTGTGGCATAGGAGCAGCGCCGTTCGCGGGAAATACGGCGTGCCGGCAGAATGGGGCCAGTCTGAACGCGTTTGCAGTTCCATGGCGGAGATAAGTGCCAGAGCGAAGGGTCATCAAAGTGAGCAAGCCTCGTTCTCTGCCGGGGCTCTCTTGCACGACACGACGCGAGCACGCTTCGGCGTCACGCCGGTGCTAGCTGCTGCGAGCCGGACGTCAAAAAAGCATACGTTTGAACGAGCGAGAGTGTCAGCAAGAGCCACGCAAATACCTGTTCACACTCGGAGCGTGACGCGCGCGTCGGACCGAAGTGCTGGATTCGCTCTGTTAGACCGCGTTTCGATGAGCGCTTCTGAACCGATCTTTTACGATTGCAGCTCGATACTGACGTGACACTCGGCAAAGAAAGCGCTTGGACCGACATCGGGCAGTATCCACGAACTGCTATAGCTCGACATTGAGAGAGAGAGATAGTCTTTATTGAGATGTTGGTATTCTTTAAATGACACCGGCTACCCATAACGAGAAGGTGAGAAAAATATATATGAATGAAAGGAAGAACATAAAAGGAAAATAATAAAGATAAAATGTAAAATACAACTGGTAAAAAGCAAACAAGTTTCAAATACTATTGCTAATAAAACGACCGTTTGGGAGTCTTGTACCAATTTGCTAAATTACATACATAGTCATTCTGCTGAAATTTACGCGCGTTCGCACTTAATAATCATACACGATTTTAGTTTCCTTGCAGTTCCCATGCTAATAGATTGTTGTTCGTTTTTTACGCGTCATTACTTTCGTCAACAACTTAGTCAGAGACAGGGGTCTATCATCTACACGAAGGCGAATTCCATCCGGGCGCCTTTATGTCGAAGCGTTCATAGTCCAGGAGGATATGTTGCATATCCTGATATGGTTCTCCACACTTCACCTTGGCGAATCACGGCGTTTAATCTTGCGCAGTTTAGCAGTTGCCACTTCAAGTCTGAGCGATGGATTAATGCGTCAGGTATTTTTCATCCTGTGCGGCGCTCAAAATCCGGGTCGATATAGGTAGGAGAGTTTAAGAAGTGTCCATGTAGCGTCGTGTCAGAATAAAAATGGCAGGCGCTAATAACAAAGTGTAATGCATGGTGCTTATTTGTTTCATATCACACAAAATCAGCAGATAGAATCGATGAGAGTTCCTTTCCACGACAGCGTTCTCATCAGCGCCTGGAAAACAAGGATATCGAGATGACAGCAGGAAAGACAATCTCTGGAAATTTGCTCCTGTGGATCAAACTATTCATCCGGGAAGGGTATCCGCCAGCGTGTCGCGCGGGCATATTCCGCACCAGCAGGCCAGCCGGTCGTGTGCAGACGGTCTTACCAAGGACTGCAGGAGCAACGGCGTGCCGGTCGATGTTACAAAGGCAGGGCCTACTATATTCTGCCGGTTTTCGTTGTCGGTGAAATCGTGTCGTCGTAGCTCTCTCACGGTGCTTGTGGATCCAGCGTTCTGTTCTTTCATGGTCTGTTCTGGGCAATTCTTCCTTTTTTTCTTGCTGTTGAAGTCGGACTCGCGAGAAGAGCATGTGAAAATAAATGTCCGTTGGTCGTCGTGACCAAGTAACCCGAGCGACGCTGTCGGCTGTGCTGATTTGATCGTAAAAGTGCAAGACAGCCGCAGCTGTTTAGATCTCTGTCAACTTTGCGAAGGTTATGACGATTTCGTTTCGAGGATACGGGTTTTCTTCCAAAATTGTCCTACGCACTTTTTCCGTCGTTTTCGCTTTGAGAATCCGGCCTCAGAGTTGGCTTTGTCAGTGGTGCCGTGGTTGCTGACTGGCCGTAAGCAGCGTGCAGCCCTGTACATCTCAAACGGCCACAATGTCACAGGTCGTAAATCGTCGACGTGCCACCAAGTGGCAACGCCTGCAACCACACATTCACGCGTAGCCTTCCGGGTTCGGCACAAGTGACGTCACGAATGCGCCGAACATCCCAAGACGCATCGCGCTCTTCGATGGTTGATTTTCAGCGCGCGCCCAATCGGGCGCGCGCTCGGTGAAACATGCGCCATCCGTTCAAACTCAAATGCGCGATTATGATTTACGGATATCATTGATCATACTAAACCCATTTCTGACCATAATAGGTGTACTTCGCGTTTCGCCCAGTATCCCTGCACCCAGCGCGGTTGTACTGCACTGGCAAAATATTTCATCTACAGGAAGTACTCCTGTCGCACTTTGGAAATTGCTGAACAACTACACGTTGCAGGCGAATATCCCCACAACCCCAATTAATATCATCAAGTTTTATGAGGGAGAGATGAGAAAACGCCGCCATTTTGAACAGTTCGGCAAAGAGTTTTCGTCAGTGGCGTCAAAAGTGAGTATAACAATCCTACTAGTGCCAGTAAGCTCGTTGCGAAGCGTGAAAACTTTCCAATCGAATATCATTGCACCGCTTTGGCATTTTTTTTTTATCAAATGCAGAATTTTCGTTTTCTTCCTCTTTTACCTTGCACATGTTTCAGCTCTCGTCCTGTTTCATGAGCGAAACTAGCATTTTGGATCGATGCGAGGATGCATTTTGTGCACGATTGCTGGTCGCATCGGACTAGGCCTGACCGATGGGAAATGCCAAATGCTTAAAACTCCCCGCCTTTGGAAAGTTTAACTGCATCTGGAGTTTAAAGTTCGCGCGTCGAGGCCTCGGCTTGCACCTTCGGGACAGCCTAACTTCCTTAGAAGGTGCACGAGAAGAAATAATGAGACTCGAAGGGAAAGTTTTCCGCTTGAGACGCGTCTGTTTGTATCTTCGGCATCCCTGGTTGTCTACAGAGCTGCTGTCCTTCAATGCCAGTCCCACCGGACGCATATTCAGCGAACACTGCCGAGTAGCAACACGACCTAACGCGCCGTGCTGGGAACTGTCAGGGCTGTCAGGGAAGTCTATGTGAATTCACACAGAACATTAATGAATTACAAGGTACAACGAAAACTGAAATGTCAGACTTCTCTTTCTTTGGAAAAGACAAGGGGGGGGGGGGGGGAGGTAGGCGTTTTTAGGCTGGGTTGCTCAAAGTTGATCGCCCAATCATTAAGGGTTTAACCAGTATCATTTATCTATCCTCGAGCCGGCCGCAAAAAGATGCGCGTCTGTCGGCCACCGGAGGTGTTTAAGAGGGCACGGAAACGAAATGACGAGAGCACGAAAGCTCTCCTACCCCTCGCTTCAAAGCCGGCCAGCGAGAAGTGCAACGCGTATCGCCCTCGTGACGTCAAGTGCCTCTGCACGGCCAAGGGTACTGTACTCGCGAGCGTTGCCGCTTCGGAGGCGTCAACGTGACACTCTCGCCTAGTATTGATATCCGAGGACCGTGTACCGCCTTGCGGTTTATAGCATAGCCGTGTCTGACGATTAATGCAAGCACTCGCTTTGAACACCGTCAAGTACCCGTTGTTGGCAACATGGCTTTTACGCTTTAGCGTCACCATTTGACCACGGAACCAATATGTTTCAGAAGAAATTCCGCGCCAACAAAATGTCCCGGATTGCTAAAAAAACAAAAAAATATGATTTTGTTTTGTCGGTGGAACAAGCATTCGCGTATGTTTGGCAAGCGAAACTTCTATTGCCGGGTTTTAATAGCGCGTTGCTCGGTGCAAAATATGACATCGTGAATTTTAGGGATTGCCGTGTGCGCGTTCCTCTAACTCCTGCCCTACGTAGATATGTTTTTTTAAATATAATGATGCGACAAACTAGTTTCTTTTCTTACAATTAGGTTTGTTTGCGATAGAGAGGTAAGCTCTCTTTACGTTGTGAACGACGCAATATGATGTTTTCATAATTTCCGTGTAGGACTTTGCTTTTGATTATTTGAAAAAACTCGCTCGGGATGACAGTGTCTAAGAAACGTGAACATCTTTGGCGGTTTGTGTGGGTCCGAAACGGCAAGATACTGGCGAAAAAATCGGTTGACACTCCCGTTATTTCAGTATCGCATGAGGATGACTTGAGGTTAATTTGTTAAACATCGCTGTTTTCTTTTTTTCTTTTGTGTATGCGTTGTTATGGCAGAAGACCTTGGTGCTGTAACGCTTGATCAGTTGAATCTTTTTTTGAATGAGGGTCGCAGAACTAAGATAAGTTTTTTTCATCTAAATGTGCAATCTGCTAGGAATAAGGGTGACAGCCTAATGTTGCTTTTTGATTCTTTTCAAACTTCATTTAATATTATTATGCTAACGGAAACATGGTATATTGATGACTGTGATTTTTTTGTACTACCTGGATATAATCATTTTTATTTAAATCGAGATTACGGACGAGGTGGAGGTGTCTCGTTACAAAGTAATTTTTCTGACCTTGAGGTTGTTCCGGATTACACCATCATGACTCGCGACTATGAGATTCTCTGCGTCAGAGGAAAAGACTGTATTTACTCGGTTTTTTATCGTCCACCAGGTGGAAATGTTTCAATCTTTTATAATTTTTTAGAAGAACTTTTTTGTTTTGCAAATGAGGAGAGATGTAAACTTTTTCTTGGTGGAGACCTAAATATAAACTTACTCGAAGAATCGCGTGTCAGAGACGACTTTCTTATTCTACTTACATCAAATAACTTTTGTAATTTTATAAATTCTCCCACTCGTGTCACATCCTCATCGTCCACATTGCTTGATGTGTTTGTGACGAATCAAGAAGTAAGTTCTGTTAGTGCTGGTGTTCTGGAATATAGTCTAAGTGATCATCTACCCATATTCATGTTGATAAATCATATAACGAACCGGAAAAATGAGTTTGAGAATGAAAACGGAAGGACTATTAGGATCCGAAGCATAAATTCCGCCACGTTAGAAAAGTTTCGTGAAACTATTTCAAATACAAATTGGGACTCGGTTTTTTCCGCTACATCTGCTGATGAAGCGTATAATAAATTTTTAGATATTTTTAAGAAAATATATGAAAATTCTTTTCCTTATAGGCAATTAAAACAAGCTAAAAAGAACCGCAAGCCATGGGTAACTAGAAAATGCTTAAAATTGATTAATAAAAAAAATAAACTGTATAGTACGTTTCTTAAAACAAGAACTCCAGAAGATCTTGCTCTTTTCAAAAAATGCAGAAATACACTGAATAAGGTTCTTCGCCAGTCTAAACAAACATATTTTCATAATTTATTTAATGAGACATGTATGAAGAGAACAGATCTGGTATGGAAACAGTTAAATCAAGTGTTAAAACATGGTCCCTTTGAGTCAGCTGTACAAGAAATAACTAAAGATGGTGTAACATTACAAGGAAAAGATCTCGCAGAAGCTTTTAACATGTATCTAATAAATCTTGTAAGTAGCATACATAGTCCGTTATCAATGTCCTTTATGAAACCTAGAAATCAACACAATGCTTTTTTCTTCCCAACAGACGAACAAGAAGTGTTTTCCACGATGTTATCATTTAAAAACAGTAACTCCTCTGATATAGATGATTTCCAGATCAAACCAATTAAGTATGTATTAGATGTCTTGGCACCAGTTTTAACACATATTATGAATACCTCATTGTCTAGTGGTGTATTTCCTATGAAAATGCAGATTGCAAAAGTTATTGTTTTGTTTAAAGGTGGAAACAAAAACGAATTTTCAAATTATAGACCTATATCAATATTACCTGTGTTTTCTAAATGCCTTGAAAAAATCATTCATAATAGATTAACAAGTTTTTGTAAAAAATTTGCAATAATTACAGACTCTCAGTTCGGTTTTCGCAAAGGCCGATCAACGGAATTGGCATTGTTACAACAAAAGGAGCTAATTTTGAAGTCTTTTGAAGAAAAAAAATTAATTTTAGGTGTTTTTATAGATTATTCTAAAGCGTTTGATCGTATCGATCATATTACACTCATAAAAAAGCTCGAATGTTATGGAGTCCGTGGCGTAACACTCGATATTATAAAATCATATCTTAATTTTCGGCGGCAATGTGTTGTAATAAATGGTAAAAATTCTACCGTTCAACCTATCAGATCTGGAGTACCACAAGGTAGCATCTTAGGTCCTCTTTTATTTAACTTGTACATAAATGATATCGTTAACATCAGTAGGACCCCCTCTTTCATCATTTATGCCGATGATACTAGCTTATTTTTTTCAGGCACTGAAATACAGGAACTGGTGTATGAAACTAACACCACACTACAGAAGTTATATGAATGGAGTGTATTAAATTCGTTAGAAATTAATATGAGCAAAAGTAAGGCGGTCCTTTTCCGACCTAAGAATAAAAATGTTAGTTCCAATTTTAATATTGTTCTTGGCTTCTCTCAAATTGAACTCGTTCAAAATGTGAAAACGCTTGGAGTTTATTTTAACAACCACATGTCTTGGAATGATCATATTATGAATATAGCTAAAAAACTTTCAAAAGTGTTGGGAAAATTGTACCAGTTTAAAAATATACTGCCTTGTCGTATAAAATTGCTTATATATAAAGCTCTTTTCGAACCTCTTTTAAATTACTGTAGCTTGGTGTGGAGCACTACAAGCCTGTCCAACCTAAATAAATTACATATTCTTCAAAAAAAGGCTGTTCGCATAATACGAAATGTGTCTTTTGACACACACACTCCTCCTTTATTTAAAGAGCTGAATCTAACATCTATTCTGGATTCATATGAGTATACTCTCCTCACACGATATAGATCCACCCTCCGATGTAATGAACCATTTTTTACTTGTATTTCAAACTTAACTCCGATTTCTAAACCTTATGACGTTAGGGAAAGGGAGCGCTGGAAAATTCCATTAAATCGCACGAACTATGGGTTTCAAATGTTAAGCTATAATCTTCCGTTGGTCCTAAATAAAGTTGAAAAACAAAATTTGTCAAACATTGAAAACCTACATCTAAATGAAATTCGAGAACTTTGTTTTCACAAATAAAAAGTGAATTGTCTTTGTGAGCTGTAAATACATCCGTTTTATATATTTTTGTTTCCTGTAGACATCCAGTCACTAGATGCTGTCGTTTCTTTCGTTCTTTGTGTATAAGGTATATAAATGTTTTTTTTTTGTCGTTGTTTGCTTGTTTTTTCCTGGTTGCTGTTGTTTGTTGCCGTATGCCAATTGTAAGGCTGCAGAGGCCTTGTCAAGTCAAAACTGTTTTGACTTTTTGCCTCTGCAGCCCACATCACTATCTGATGATGTAAATAAAATGATTGATTGATTGATTGCATCTGTTTGGCCTTCACTGTTTTTTTTCTTTTGATCATATTACTTGTTGCGGAATCGTCATGCGATTGAAACCTTCCAGCACTGCAATTTCCGGAAAGACCAGCGGCCCGGAAAATAAGGAACCTGAGAAGAGGCTTTGAAGTTTTCCGTAACGATGAAAATCTGTCGTGACGTCGCCAAAAAAATGTTTCCCTTGACCGCAATGTCTATCTCGTAGTACCAGGAATTTTTTTTTGAGACGTGACGGATTGGTTGTTTTAGCCACAAGAACCCTTCGACGTTCGGAGTGTGAGCGAGAAGGAATCCTGATGAAACCGTTTCTGAGAGCAGATTATAATTCGAGCTTTGAAGAAAGAAACAAAGCGACAGGAGAGGAAAACGCACACAAGAAAGAAAGGCTGAACAAATAATTTTTCTCTTCGTTGACGCCTTTGAAGGGAAACACGACAGGGTGTTATAAATATTTTCGCTTTTAGAAAGCGTAAACAGGAAACTGTTTTGCGTCTATAAATTTATTTGATTTTTTTATTTAATGGAGGTTGAACAAGTAGAAATAGTAACTGGTTGCTTCGCAGCTTGTTTATTGGCGAAGCGTCATGATTGCGCCCGCTGAAGCTGCAGTAAAAGCCTCGAATAGTATTGGGACAAGCGAGGTCAACTTATTGTAAGTACGTGAATTCTAACAGTATGGCTTAGTTGACACGCTGTGAGTAATAACGAAGAACAAATTAAGGGATAAATAAATGTTGAAACAGGAAAACATGGAGATCTGCCGATCGATGCTTATGAAGTACCGAATTAAGGGTATAGTTTTTTGAAGTAGGAAATATTATAAGGAAGAAAACAAAATATTTTCATTGGGGTGGTGTCGTCTCTGACCTTATGCGACAGGTACGGGAGCCCAAAATGTGCTCGTTTTTGCATTGGTATACAAAATACATTAGTTGCGCAAATACTCGGCTACTCAGAGACTGATAGCGTGCGTTTCTTCCGTTTTTTCATGTCAAAAGCAGTAAAAACAAAACAAAAACATTGCTTTTTTTAGGTGAACTAAGCCGAAGAACAACTGCAAGATATAATGTGCACGCGAGTGTACATCCCGACACAGCACGATCATGCGGTCGTGGATTTTGCTTGTCTAATTTTAAAACAGAAGCATATTTCCATCATAACCGCCATTGGGGCGGAGAAGGTGGCCATTCATAGCGTCGACCCATATGCGGTGAATTTAATATTCGTTTTGATTCTGCCAGAGTAATACTTCGACACACGGCAACTCCGAATGTCATTTACAACGAATGACATTTGTGTGATCAGCGAATCAGCTCGCAATCTGTCGCGGAATGCGCCACGCCCGAGGTGTCGCGCTGATTGGCCGTTTGCTCAAATGTCATTAGTTGTAAACGGTATTCGAGTTGCCCGTGTGGCACGGGTATAAAATGTGGAAACAGGCTGTGGATGTCGTGTTCGCGCTAACAGTATGGTGTGGTGTGGTTAAGAGAGGATTTGCGTGTCTCCTGACAGACAGCCATTGACACATGCACCTTACTCTTTGTCGGGTCATCTACGTGCGTGGCAGGGCCTTTGCGTGCATTTCGTATTATTTAGACCTGAAAGTGCATGGGCAAAAATAAAAGTATACTGTGCGCGGAGTTTTTTCCTTACAAGCCTTTGTAGCGCCACCTGTCAAATTCAATAACTGTAAAGCCGGATTCGAGCTGCTCGCACACTCTTAAAAAAGACATGGTCGCTGCAGACATAATTACAAAACTATCTGAGAACACGCCTCAAGCATCTCAGAAGCATGTTCGCTTTATATTTATTTATTTGTATTTATTCGTTACCATGCGTTTCGCCCCTGTGGGCATTATTGTAGGTAGCGCTACATGTAAACACAACAATACACAAATGGAGATGCAAAAAATATCAATACATGGTGGCATCTGCCACAAGTAATACAATGCGCAATCACACAAAAAAACATTTGAACACAGCATACACGTATCTACTGTAAGCTGCTAACATCAGCACAATGCAAAACAACACATTAGTCATGGATCATTCTCGTGTAACTTGCAGTCTTGTACGTAATCCGTTACAAGTAACGAAATTACTTGTAATCCCTTACATTTATCGGTAATTTAGTAACGGAATAATTACATATTTTCTAGAGTAATTTTAAGTAATTCCCTCACATTTTTTACGTAGTGGATTCGTTGTAATCCGTTACATTTTTTTCAGGACCAGCCCCCCCTCCCCTTTCCCCCTTTCTAAAGAAAAGGTCGTTTTTTATTTTGGTAAAGTTGGACGCAATGACACTGTCACGCACAGCGCAAAGGGAGGCTTGGCACTCTTCAGTTCCGCAGAGCCTTTTTTTTTGCAACACCAAGCCCCTGAATCTATTTTTTTACACCTAACAATAATGCTAAAAGATCGAAATAAACATTTCAACAAAAACAAAAAAAAGGGGGGGGGGGCAAGTTATATTTACTTTTTTTAGTGTCTGTTTTTTCTTGCGATCAAAGGCAGGGAGAGGAGGACACCAGGTATTGTATTGCCTCTTCGAGAGCTCGAGGCGTTAAGTGCACAGACAAGGATTAACAATGTCCTTCTCGGTTATAGTGGCTACGACCATTTTCATAATGTCACAACACAAGACAACACTCCGTCTGCCCTAAAATCCACTAAAAGGGATGTGATAATATGTGAAGAGTGCTATAGCCGCAATCATCCTCGTTCGTTGCTGCACAACTTATCATCTTCCTTAGAAAACCAGGATGTATTTTTTTCTCTTCTTTTCACCTTATCAAACCCTGTCTAAAAAGCTACTTACTTTTTGTAGTCCAACTTCTAGGGTTGTTCCACTTTATTTGCGAATTCCAGCCAGGTTACCTGCATCTTAGTCACCCTTTTTGTGAGAGTTACATTTTTTGTGAGTCAGTATTTGCAGTACATCGAAATGGTAAAAGTCTTCTTTTTCTTCCTGTTTTTACCCCAGCAGAGTTGCATCTTATCTCAAGCAGTGAGATTTTTCCAAATAAAACATAATGCTGGCTGACGTGGACTTGAAATTCTGGGCTTCAGGAGAGGTGAAACTCGTGAGTGGGGCCATAGTGTAGCTTACTTTCTACCCTTCCCTGCCCGTGGCATCAGCGGACGTCTATCTGGAGAACAGCGGAGGAAACTGCAGTCGGTCCGTGCTCCGATTCGTTTTTGAACGGCATCAAGAAGGTAGACACGTAAGCGTGCGTTTACATTTCCTTGTTTTAACGCTGACGTTCTCACTAATTGTTCTTATGAGTTTCGTGTTGTTTTTTTCTCGATTACTTATATTTATATACTGGAAACTCTTATTCACCAACGTCTCAACCGAGGCTCGACCTGGTCAGAACCAAAGAAAGAAGAATATCGAGCCAAACCCTATTTATTATTTAATTATGATCGCACTGTTCCCAACTCCACTAAAACTTTCGAATATCAGGCAACGGCTGCAACGATGAAGCTTTGCTCTATCTTCGAGCTAAATAGTACTTCCATTGCTTCGCTGAAAAAGCTCAATGCAGAGACATTAAATATTCGTGAGGCACAATATGGCACTCCCATTTATTGCCTCATTTCAAAGGGTGTTCAGCGTAGCAGTCGACTTCTACAGTAAGAAATGACGCGAAATGTCTGACCATACATCCAACAGACGCCAGCTGTTGCTCAAAATATTCAAGGTCAATAAATGGAACAGGTCGCAACAATAAGATTTTGAATAAGCTTGTTCCTTTTGTTTCTTAATTGAGGAAAATATTGTTTAAAGTAACGCCACGAAAGTAACGGATTACTTTTTGGGGTAACGGTCACTTACTTCTATGGGAGGAAATTGTAATTGTAAAAAATTACAATCTAGCCTTGAGTAATTGTAAATGTAATTCCTTACTATTTTTCAGTAACGTGTACAAGTCTGCGTGTAAGTAACGACTTAAAAGAGAATCAAATGTTTCATCCGAAGCTGAAACCACAGCATCGGGGGAGCCTATTTCACTGATTTATTGTTCGTGGGAAAAATGACGATTGAAAAACAGATGTGCGGCATGATATTTCCCGTATTTTCTTCGAGTGGTCTAATCTCTGGGAAGTAAAAGTAGGTGGTTTTAGGTACATGTTCTTATCAATGCCGGTATGTTCACGGGGTGTAGCACGAGTTGCCCCGCGTGCAGAATCCCCGTCGCAAAAGCCCCTCGTCATTAGCCCCACGTTTCAAAAACCCCGTGTTCAATTACCCCGTCCCGCATTCCCCCGTGCCAAAAGCCTCGTCTTCACTGCCCCCGTCCCACCCTCTTCGCGCTTCAACCAGTATTGTTCTATGTCATGGGTGGCCAGCTGCGGCCTCGCGAGCCGCATGCGGCTCTTCGCGTGTTAAAGTGCGGCTCGTGGCCCCCTCCCCCTCTCCCCACCCCCCTCTGACTCCTCCACCTTCCTCCCGGTCACACGAGCACTTCCCCCAAAAAAAAGGGAATGGAACACGTTTTAGATCGAAAGACAAGTGTCGATTTGGTAATCTTGTGCTACTGCTACCTTACGTTTGGTTGGTCTGCTTTTGACTGGGATAGATTGAAAGTAGCTCTAGTTTCGTTTATTTTCTGGACAAAAGTTTGCCCCCCCCCATTCCCGCGGCTCTTGGGAGTTTTGTGGATTTGTTTCCGGCTCTTAGGCCGGGTTAGCCTAGCCACCCCTGTTCTATGTCTTTACCTAATCCGCTGAAGGTCTACAAAGGCTCTTTTAAATGAAAGAAACTTGAACCGCAGAAAAACCTAAAATGACGTACTACAAGTGGCTAATTGCATAAATCTGCATAACCAGCGATGCACCCTGCTGTCATAGAGGTATACTCAGACGTAGAATTATAGACTTCATCTACCTAGATAGATGCAAATATTTTTAGAACGACGTAAGAATGGAAGTGGTGTTTGGTGCTGTATATGTAATAAGTACGGCGCCATGATCTGCGGGTTAACAGTTTTGACAGAACCGTCGTCACAAGATGTGAACATGTAAAGCGTACGCCTGAAGAAAGGGAAGCTTTATCCATTTATTCCTTACTTGAGTCCCGGGTACGGCATGATTGTTACACAGCTCGCGTGCACACTTACTGTCTCTTAGGTAAGAGCAGAATGCTCCGCCCTCGCGCTGAGGACCCGGCCACCTGACACGGGGCATTCGCGTCATGGGCTTTTGAAACTGGGGCATTTTGAAAGCGGGGCAAAAAGGCCGGGGCGTTTGCCGCGGGGCATTTGATACGGGGTTTTTGACATCGGGTGCTTTCGTGCACCACC
>JAZHYW010029830.1:0-22938 GCA_037355805.1 Ixodes ricinus | reverse complement strand
GCCTTCGAAGATGCCGTCCGGGGTCTTCGAATGGCGGTCCATAATCGCGGATGTTCTTGTGACCAGATATATAGTTTTCGTGAAAGCGAAAACTAGAAACTAAATCAGGGCTTTTTCCTCCTGCCACGTCTGCCATGTTTTTTTTTTCTTTCAATTAGTTAGTGGTTTAGTGGTCGTAGCGTAAGGGCTGTGCTAGCCCTCGGTGAAGATGGGTTACTAGTGATTTCGAGAACTTCCGTAGGAGGCGGTCCCTTCAGCCAGTGGGTAGGGTAAAGGTGAGCAAGTATCCCGAGCGAAGTCGCTGATTGCCCATATTTATGATCGACATTGCTTACACAGCAAGTGAGCAGTGGAAACAAAACACAATCACAGCGTGGCAAAAGAGGGGAGGAGAAACAACTGATGCCAAAGTTGTAGATGAGTCGATTTATTGTTGAGAATAGCGGTGAGAATATTGTCGGCTTATCGTTGAAACAAAAAGGCGACTAAAGTCAAGTGACATTAGTCGCCTTTTGCCTCTTTCTCTTAGGTGTTTGTCCGAATAAAACAATTCTTGAATTGGAAGACAAACCCGGGAGAATGATTGCATCCCAGGAAGGGTCATCTTTGTCATCCTGTTAGAGGTCGGGTGAGAGTGGGTGTTAAAAAAGTGCAAGATCTATGGGTTACACGAGAAACCCTGGCGGATCCGCCGAGTGCTTCGCAGCTGTTTCAAACAGTGACGGCTAACGGCGACCACAAAATCTTTCCTTTTCTTTATAAGTAAAAAGAAAAAAACCAATATGGTTCTTCGGCAGATATTCGTTCCCAGGCCTGCTTTCTTTATTTGTATAATTCCTTGGCAAAACCCACTGATGTCAATGTGCCTTTCAGTCATTTTGAGCGGTAAAGGGGAAACTATTCAAACCTCGTCTTACCTTTTGCTTGGCCACGGTGTGGTGTCATCGGTACGTCGCTGAGAACAGTGACTTGTGGAGACTTGATTAGGTCATTGTGCTTCGGCGAGACACGAAGCTGCTCTCAAAGGACGTTCTTATGTATAGTGACTTTATAGCATCGACTCTACTAACGTCAAAGAAACGCCATTTTGATCGCACTGCACATTTTAGCCATATTTTTTTTCTCCATTTTAATATTAGAAAGAAAAAAAAGTGAAGTGTGAAGGCTCGACGACCCAGACGGCACAATGAGGGCCCCCGAGAGCCGTTGTCTACTCTCGTAGCTTAGAAGCGGCATGATTTATCTAACGGTCGCTAGTCTTATATTTATGTATATATATACCTAATATTCTCTATACCGCTCTTTGGTCTCGTACATTCTTCTGTTTCCTTTTTTTGTCTCCTTTTCTCTTGCGACAAAATAAAGATTATGGCGAAAACTGAAAATAAAAAATAAGGATATCGTTTTTCTTTCTCCCGGGGTGACATATGCGTCGGGAGATGTCACTGAGAGGGACAGACCGTCGCCCAGTCCCTATTAAGAGCGTGAATAAGATCGGACGTAATGACCGCCCGGGATCAGAAGGATCGCGGAGATTTATGAGCTTTGGTCCACACCTTTTTAATCCTCCACTTCTCCTCCTTCAAACTGAACCCTTCGTATTTCGGTTTCTTTAATCTTTTAGTTCTATTCTTTTAATCGTTGTCCCAAAATCTAGCTCTTATTCTTTTTGCTTTTTTCCGGGGACCGGAGTAGGGCGTGCAATATGCCCATGGAGAGAATTAATTCATCTCCGGAATTCTATGGACAGAGTGGAATTCTAAGTCCATTGGAATGGAAAGAGGGTGTGAAATTTTCGAAATTAGATCTATCGCGGAAATAGTTGGACTTTGGGAAGGATCATTGTCCGACCCGACGCGAAATTATTGACTCGCGTGTTTTTTTTTAATTGTTATTATTGTTAATATTGCTTTCTCTCGATCGATGCTTGCACCTTTGTATGCGCAACTTCTATCGTGATTGCTCACGGCTCGGGTGTTCACACACCGGTGTCTCGGGGCGGTTCTTGCGTTGGAAACAGGAATTGCGCTCGTATCTAAAAATGATATGGGAAGGCAAACACCATTGTCTATTCAGTAGTGTAAAGGAGGTTGTTTATTTTTACGAATGCAAGCTAATCGTAGGGGCGTACTCAAATGACTTTTGAACCTAATGTATACTATATATATATTTTTTTTATTTCGAATCACGGAGACATTAGGCAACGGCTTATTTTATGGTCTTCGTGGCCTGTGTAATAATTCACTGATATACAGGGTGTTTTAGCGAATACTTTCAAAACTTCCTAAAATAGGGTGGTTGAGATAAATAGAAGCACATTCTGAAACAAACTGCCAACCACGGCGAACGTCAACAAGGGAAAAAATACTAATTAGCTAAGTAATTAACCAAAAATTTACTAGGTAACGTGTTAAGTTGTGAAATTAAGGGTATCGTTCCAACGAGAAACTTGCTAATCATCATCGAAAACCTCGGCATTCCGTAAAAACGCTCAGTTTGGACGCGGTTCTAGTTTTCGGTTTCTTATCGGAGCGACTCTTTGCGTGCAGTAGTCTCGTTCCTCAGTGGCCGAGACGCGCAACACACGTGGGCATACTTTCCTCGTGGGAGGCTAGGCGGAGGCTTCGCGCCTCGGCCACCAGGAAGCAGGACCGCTGGCGCAAAGATGCGCTCTGATCTGACAAGAAACCGAAACCCAGAAACGCGTCCAGATTCAGCGCCTTTTCAGAATGCCGTTGTTTTCGATGTTGCTTAGCAAGTTTTCCATTGGAACCATATGTGTATTTTCACTAATGAAAACGTTACTTAGTTAATTTTAGTTAAATATTTAGGTAATTAGCGTGTGTGTCTTTTTGGTGCAATTTCTGACGTTTGCCGTGGCTGACAGTTTGTTCTAAACTGAGTTTATGTGGTGGTTATCGAAGATGCTTAGCAATTTTCTCATTTGAACCAAAAATATAATTAGTATATTTTAGTTAATTATTTAACTAATTATTACGCTTTCTTCTTTCCTGCAATCCTTGACATCCGACGTGGCTGAAAATTTGTTCCTCAAAAGAGTTTCTTTTTTTTTTTTACATCCGCCCTATTTTAGGTTTTTTTAAAGCCTTCGTTGAAGCACTCGGCATATGCTTGCCAACGCTGTTTGGAAATTTGTGATTCTCCTTTGTCCCCTTGTTCCCCTCTTCCAGGAAATACTATCGTAATTCTTGTTAACCTCTCTTGCACCTTTGCGTTAATCGCATTATCATCATCACCACCACTCCTCGGCTTAATTAAAAAAACAATCAAATAGTAAAAATAAACAGTACTACTAATGTAGAATTACATACAACGGCCAGCATGCAAATAACTCGAACATAATATAATTGAATAAAAAAGTCAAATTCATTTTACCGGGCTTTAATATTACACCGTATAAAGAAACGAATAGTAGGGATTTTGGAAAACCAAATCTGGGATGCTTCACGCAAGTTGCTATTTTAAAGCACATAATGCCTTAATTAATCCAAGTATTTCTGTCCTCCTCGTAGTTTTTGTTGGGCTACTTTTGGAAAACATCACCAGCCAGCCCAAATTTTTACACTCTAACATAATAAATTGTAAACAGAACATTTCAAATCAAGAAACTTCAGACGGGGGTTTTGGTCTTCTAACTTTTCCGCGGATTGTCTTTATTGTTTATGCGAAAAGAACAGATAACGATACATCGCCGGATTTTACGCCAGTTCAGCTAAGCCACGATTCACTCGTTTAATTTAGTATATATTAGGCAGGTCGCCTTTGCACACGAGGGAAGATAACCTCTTTGCACGCAGGTGTGTTGTGTTTGCGTGTGTGCACGCATGTACATGTTTGTTTGTTTATTTCGCACTGTTTAAAGATGAAAATTACCTATCTGTGTGTGGACGAGACTCGCATAGGTCGGTGAAAAGGGTGGACCATGTAAAAAAAAGGGAAGGATGATTTGAAATGCTGGTTCTATGTTTCACGCTTACGTTTCATGCTTACTAAAATCAAATTGGTATACGATTGTTTTCGGGGGATTGAAGCAATGCGAAGCTACAATGAGGCCTACAGATTGTAGGGTGGCTGAAAACACTGACGCGGAGATTTAGAGGAAACCCTGTCTGAGCCTTGAATGCGCGCCACGAGGCCAGTCGACCGTAATTCCAGAACACTAAACGAATTTCACTTTTCGCCGTTCTCCAGATGAAAACAGGATATAATTCTTGTGGGTCGTGCAGGCATGATGGCATATTGCGAAATGTTAAAGAGCGAACTTCGGGCCTAATTGAAGGAAGGAATGACAAAGAGTATTAGGTGAATATCTTTGAGAACAATGCAGACGGCGTAGTGTGATGTTTTAAGTTTCGATATCAAATGTTTTGGCGGTATAGGCCGAATCTGGTTGCATGCAGGCACAAAGTAAACTGAATTCGTGTCTTCCTAACGAAGAATCTTTGGCGCGGATGACGCTTTCTGTTAATTAGCCTGCAACGTTTCCAGGCTTCCGTTTACACGTAGGTTTTCGTCCAGGGTCCACACTTTCCGGCAACATGGCTAAATGCTTGGTCATGATTCATTCCATTCCGGCAATGCTCTAATTGTTTTGATATGTAGCGGAAATCAATGCCCCATATCTAAATATTCTGTGACATGCCCAACTTGCTTTGAAACGCCTAACGGCCCACAGACGTTTTAATGTGTGTTCACACCCCTTTCAAACGGTTCCCGGATATTTCATCGAGCCGTTTCATCAAAAAAAGGAGGCTTCATCGAACGCCGTTTCATCGAACGTCATTTCATCAAACTGCTGAAGGCCGTTTCATCGAATATTTTTATCTCTAGTTTTTTAGGTGTGAAGTGAGAACATATAGGGTGCCGTTCCTACTAGGGTCTTTCGCCGGTTGATTACAACTCTTACGTTTAATCACCCATTCTTTTCTTTTTTACAGCGGAGCTGTTAAGGGCTAATTTCTCCAGGATCGTGTCCCCGCAAAGAAATGTCGACACAAAACTCTGGATGCCGCTGTCGCTCATAGATGTCGGTAGCTGTCCAGAGTGTTGTGTATGCCGGCTGTCCGCTTGCCGCCGTCGCTCATAAGTGGCGCAAACTTTCGAGCATTTCCACTCTGGCTTGCCGACTTGCGGCCGGCCATTACTTCATTCCCACCATAGTACAGCTTCGCTGGTCTTCCTTCTTCACCAAAGTGGAAAGGCTAAAAAGTTTTTTTGTGTGTCCTTCTGAACGCACATGACGTTTGCACATCTAAATGACGATGCTTAGTTTGTAGCCCATATTTTGTTTATATTATCTTTAATTTTCTCAAGCAAAACAAAACAAGATATAGACATGTTTATTGCTGATCTTGTGGACCAAGGCAATTCTATTCCGGATGGTTTACCCATCCACGCCTTCAGCAGGCGCTATCGTCCTATATTCCATCTCATGTAGATCTGTATTACAGCGAAGCTGTTTATGGCTAGGTTCCGTGAAGTTTTCGCGTGCGTCAACAAAAACTCAGAGAGGGCTCGCACCGTCCTCTCTTTGTCGTCGTTCCAAGCGCTTGCGTGCCTAGTTTTTTTCGTTCCGCCGGGTGGCGGTCCTGTCGCACGTGTCTAGTTTCCTCCGGCTCCTCGGTGCGGTGGTAGTCCTCGACATGTGTGTGTGTACCTTTGGTCACGATGACCACCGATCAAGACAATAAATGTGTTCGTACATTTGTTCAGAATCCTGTGTCACGTCTATGTCATGTGCTAAACAGCTTAGCTGGTCATCCACCTTCACAGAGTGGAGTGGCTCATGATTTCTTTCTACACTTGAATGTGAGGGTTGGCTTCCTATCTCGGAACAAGGTCGTTCCAATTGAGCTACATTTCCCGTATACTTTGCATTCCCAGTAGTATCTGATGTTGATTTGCTTATCAACGACATAAGCGTAACCCCCAAAACAAAGCTTGGGCTTTCTTTGTGCTGTCGCCCGAATCTCCACTGTGGACTACTGGCAATAGATGATGGTCTTCATCTTATATAGGACACGACTCCCCAACCATGAAAGCATAATATTTGAATACCCTGATTCTGGAAGATCCCACATTTTTTCTATTGTGCATTAGGTGGCGGACAAAGAAATGAACTTTCTAGAACAAGCCAAGTGTACTGAACCCGTTTTATCGTTGCCCATGTGAGTGAGGCGACAAAGACCAATTCTCCCCTGTGTGTCGCTGGAGGGAAACGGAAACGGCGAAGGGAAACGGACCCGCGTCTGTCTTATCCTGAGTTTTATGCCATCTTCTGATACGAACTATAGAACAAAAGCCCCCGACTGGGAAACGACTGCCCATAACTACACATCCAAGGAGGTTCGAAACACAGTTTCGGTCTTCAAGGTCAAGTACGACAGTTTGAGCTCAACCAAAAATTCGTCAAGCCATTGTTTTGTTTTTTTTCTATCGCTAGTATTAAAACAAAGAAAAGCGACCTATACTTCGTTTCCCCACAATACAAAGCGCAGTCGACGTAGCATCGTCTGCGCTTTGGCGATGGAGCCCGAACAAAAAGCATACGTCGACGAGTAGTCGACGTAGCGTCGACTGCACGTGGACCGATGGAGCCCGAACAAGGGGCACAATAAACGAAACGTCACGGCATTGGTCATCCTTCCGTTTTGCTATCACCGACCAAACCAACCAAGCGCAGAGTATGCACGCGGACCCTAGAAGCTTTGGAATCTTCATTAACACACCTATCAGCTTAGAGACACGACAAAATATAGTCCGAAAAAAAAGGAAAAAAAGAAAACACTCCAAAACTTAAAAGGTTTGAAGTTACAAACCAGAAATGATAAAAATATTACACTTCGCAACAATGAGGGTATGAAACTTGTCACGCGAGTTCATCGTTGCGTGGTTGGACTTGTGTAAGCTATTGTACCTCGCATAAACCATTCGATGAAGCGTCGTTCGATGAAACGGTCTTGATGAGACGGTGTTCGATGAAACAGCGTTCGATGAAACGGCGTTCGATGAAAGGTCGTTCGATGAAACGGCGTTCGATGAAACGGCGTTCGTCGAAATGTGCGGTCCCACTTTCAAGCATTGTTTACAAAGCAACAACGCCTTTGCGACGACGTGCGAGAGACGAATTCGAACTTGCCGCTCCCCACCGCCACCATCCCGCGGTGCAACCTGGGAGTTCTCACATCGGTGCTCCGCTCGTGAAGAGTTCAAAGCTCGTGGGACACACGAAAGGAAACAAGACAGCTGCGGCGACGCACAGCTGGCGATCGTTGCATCGCAGCCAGGTTCTGTCACTTCCGATCTAATGGAAGCGACGCTGTCCCCCACCGATCTTGTATGAATGCACGATCCGGTTTTGGGCGGAATGGAAGGCCGAGGCTTCGGGCACCTGGCACGGTCGAAAATTGAGCACGAGAGCAAACAACTGCCAGCAAGGTTGCTTGCAATATGTTCGTTGCTCTTTAAGATACGACAGCAAATTGACCACTATTCATTTCTCGTATCAGAAGGTGTGATTCGCGTGACTTTTCCATGGCACGAGTATCAAACGATTCATAAATAAAATTATCGTGCGGAAGTAGTTTCGTTGATTGATTATATATCTGTTTTAAAATTACGAAACGTTTGTACACGTGAGATGTGCATTTTGAGGGAAGACTAAAGCCGCAGTTCCACTGCCCATACATCATACAAAAGGCACTTTGTTCGCTGCATACATGCATGATGGCACATTTATCTGCTGACGAGCCTCGAGCACGTGTGTAGCGTATTCGCTTCATACATCCGTACGCTTCAAACGTGTCTGCACACAGCCTTTGCATCGTTATCGTCTTTTTGCGATGACGCGAGCTGCTCGCACATAGACACGTGCAAAGGGTTGGTACAGCCGTTTTTGCCTTTAACTCCGACAGGCAACTTCTCAGTACCCGTACGGCTGCTGTAATGCGCAGACTCCACTGGTGTTTCGCTACAAGCTAATATGCATGCAGTCCAGTCCACGGGCGTGCATGCGTCGGAGACGGTGTATCTCTGTCCGCAGTGTCCAGACCCGTGCGAGTCCGGGCTTTGCCTGTGGCGGCCGGCCATGAATGTTTCATCGGGTCGCGACAGTCTGCGGTCGCTCCCGGCGCCGTTAGCTCAGAAGGAATGGACTCGGGTGTCATCCTCGGACGTGGAGCGAGTTCCTTGGCGTGCTCTATATGTAATGCAAAATGCAGGCGTATATCTCGGGGCATTCGGTGGTCGTTCCGGGAATCATATTTTGGACCGCCGCTGGCTTCTGAGTCGGCTTCCTCGCATGAAGGCAACAAACCTCTCGGCCGGATGGAACGCCGGCTTATTTCGGTGAAACGGCGAGATTTTTGCTGCGAGCTACATCTTTTCTAATACAACAAAACTAGCTTTCAACTTTTTTTTTGTACTATTACAATCATTACGACATAAAACACCCGATGAGGCTTTTTCTGCCTCTGCAATCCCCGCAAATCCAGATTTTTTTTTTTTTCAATTTGTCAAAGAGTTTGAAGTGTGGGATTTCAACTTCGCACTCCATTCCTCGTCACAGCTCTTTCAGACACTAATACTCCTGCTACAGGGGCACCCTTAACCGCGATTAACTCAACTTTAACTGCTGTGACGCGGCACCACAGTTACCGCACTATACTCCCAGATAGCTATTTCAGAAGAAATAATGAGCCCGCGTGCACTGCTTTCATGGGTGCTCAAGATGCTCGAGCGCACGTTCGCCAATGGGTTTGACTGCATAGCCGCAGGATGTTTTCCGTAAGTGTTGTGCGCTAACTGTGGCTTAGAGTAACTGTGGTTAAGTGTGTCCGTTGAACAAGGGTACTCGAGGTACGCCAAAGAGGCACGAAGAATTGTTTATGCTCATATTGAAAGCGACAGTACACTTCTACATTTCTTTGTAATGGGGCACAAATGCACGCTCCGTTGCACAACATTTGCAGTTACTGTGGTGCCGGCGGGCACAACACCATCGGTAATATTTTCCCTGCAGTACGTTACCTTTGAAATTCGAACTATTCGTAACTATTTAAGCAGCTTCGTTCTTAGCAAGGAAACTATGCCTTCAATGAAAAACAAACAAAAAAACAACATGTTTTTGAATTTTGTTTATATCGCCTACACGTTTTAACAGCGAGTTCGTTTGCTTTCAGGAGAGTGATGTATACTTTTATCGTAGCTCTTTGAAAGGGCTGACGGCCCAATAGGGTAGTAAGAAGCAATCTCACCAAGCTACATATCTAACGCTCCCCCACTGCGCAGGCGCGGCGAACCCCGCGGGTTGTACGGCTTCCGTGACCAATCCACTGCGAAGTAAAATTTAATAGAATGCTGTACGCTGCGTCTTGTGATTATAGACGTGTGCCACGTTGACGGACCAGTGAGGCGACTGCAAGTAAAATCATTGAACAAAATATAAGGGTACAAACGAGCTGGTGTAAATGGAGCATATTTACGAAAAAAAAACCGAGACTAAGGGGAACGAAAAGAAAAGAAAACCGGGCAAACACGAAGTCACAAAAGTCACGAAATCTAAAACACGAGGTCTCATTTGAGTCGTTATGTTTGCCCTGTTTTCATTCGTTTTTACTTTAGTCTCGTTTTTCGTTTTATTTTTTGTGTAATTATGTAAAATAAATATTGCTTTTTAACTTTCCAGATGTTATGGTAATGACGCATCTGAGACGAAGTACAGTATAGGCGTCTTGATTGCCACTATCAAATACTCATCCGGACGTCAAGATACGAAAGCGAGCTCGCAAGTGGGAAGCGGGCACCACCGTCCCAGATTGAATTATAATTAGACACACTCGACGTAGGGCCTTTTTTTATATGTTTCGCTAGCTTTCGTTTATTACGATCAGACTTGTACGGCACTCATACAAGTAATGAAATTCGTTGTACTCGATTACTTTTCGGGCAAAATTTTGTAATCACTTCAATACATTTATGAGGAAGTAATCACGAGAGTAATTTGATTCATTTCGGAAGTGCTTAAATTACTCGTAACAGTTACTATTTTCCCCTCTGCTTCTGAATGGCGCCCTTTGTGCAAAGTTTCTACCAAGGAATCCTCGAACCGAGTCTCAGGCAAGAGGATGGTTTACCGTAAATTGGTAGAGAATAAAGAGTTTTAGTGAACCGTTTTTGCACATCCGATACGGTGCGATGGGACCTCCGGTACGCACTGCGCATATGCGAGTCTTCTGGGGTAGCGCATGCGCAGTGCGTACCAAAGGGCCAATCGTACCTCGTCAAATGTGCAAAAACGGTTCCCTAAAACTTCCTAATAGTTTACAGTTCGGTGATTCTAAACGAATATTGGACACTACGAAATACCCCTTTTAGAACCAGCAGAAATATATGTTATTCTAAAAATCTGAACTAATAAAAAAAGTAACGTTTCCTTTTTTTTTCAAATAACGGACAATTACTTTTCTTCTCGAGTAATCCAATAATCTACTTTAATACCTTTTAACCAGCGGTACTTGTAATTGTAATATGTAACTTTTATCGAGTAACGTCTACAAGACTGATAACGATCTTCCTCGGGAAAAAAAGAAACTTTATGCTCCGCTCCTCAAGTACGTGAAGATCATGAAAGGGAAGCTGAAACACTTCTTGCAAAAGAAAATGAGATAGAGTTTGATTCTAGCGTAGTTTTGTCCTGTGAATCTGAATATCGCGTTCGTTTTCCCTGAAAATGTATAACTAAACGCGAGAAAACACGAGAAACCTCCGCCTATTCCTTACGTCATATCAGGATCGTTGGACCGCCAAGCGCGCGTGTCCCTCGTGTGGGTAGCGCGTGCAACTGCAAGCTTGCCAGATATATGCCCCCGCACTGGCACCAGTCGTGGCGTCTATTCATGACCTTTTTGAAAATAGCAACAGTGCGCGTGCATAGCTTTGATAGGCGCTGAAGATGCGCGAGAGCGAAGATTCCGAAAACTCCTCATATGACGCCACGCTCCGGGAAGGAGAGTTTCAGCGATAGTTTGAAAATGATTTTCTGCAGTCTCCGTGCGCCAAATTGAAAAATAATCTCGATATTCGTGATCCTGGAAGCAGAATGAAGACGATTTGAAGAGGTACGGAAACGAATTGTTTGCACTCTCATTTCTTTGTTTAGATGTGTTGTATGTTGTGTCGGCCGGCTAGGTTACACTAGACTAGACTAGTGTTTCTGGGCTGCAGGCAGGGAAGTCAAGAAAACCATTTTTAGAACAAATGAACAGATTTCAGAATTGCGTCTGGTGGCTTTCCGTGAAGCGCCGTTGAAATGACGTCACGTCATGACTTCCTAAGAAGCAGCGCCAGTTCGTGGCAGTATGGCTTTCTCGTGGAGTTACTTAGTCCTGGGGGTGCTATTCTGGTCGCAAACGGGTACTTTCGAGTTGTGACGTATCGAGAAAGAAGGGGCGGAGCCTCAAACTAGAATGATTCTTGTTTGAGGCTCCGCCCCAACGTTCGGGTTCACGCACGCGGTCAGCTAGAATTTGACGATCCCCCTACGTCGCGATGACGTGTCCACGCAGTTGGGGCGAAGAAATCCCCGCATTTCCCCCTGTTCTTTTTGTTGTCTTCTTTCTTTCCTCCGGGAGTTAGAACGAGCGAATAACGGAGAAAAGGATACCTTCCGGAAAATGGAAGGAAACAGAGAAAATAATATTATCCTTTTATAAAATACGAAAGATTATTTAAATAATTATGACGTAAAGTAAATTTAGCAAAGATATCTCAACTTGTTTTCTCGAAGTCTTTCGCTACGGTCTTTCCAAACAAACATGGCGAAAACCGCGGTAACGTCCTTGTGGTGTTTGTGTCTCGTTTGCGTCGTTGCTTTCCCTGTTTCTGCACGATACGGATCGTATTACAAGAAGAAAACATTATGTGAAGGTACGCTGCGACACCGATCATCCTTCGTGAAGCCTCCGTGAACATAAGCTGCAAATGAAATTTCCTGTTTGCCTGTGAAGGAGACTCGAAATGGATACAGAGCTGACGACGACTCTGTGGTAATATATGACAAGTCATGGGATTGACGCAGAGTGCACCGGTTGTGAACATGCCATGAATGATGCAGGAAAGTTTCTTCGGGCAGTTTTAATAATGCTTTGCTCCCTTTGAGAGAAATGTCAGCAAATATTGTATAAGGTCAAGTCGCCGCAGAGTAGTTGTTTTACTCTCGCTGACGAGCTATTTCACACAATCAACTTAAAGGCACTTATTTCCATCGGTCTTAAAGCCGCCATTGCTTCACTCAGAGAAATGACCAGATGACGTCTCGAAAGAGCGCGTTTTCAAACGATAATACCGCCAGTTTTTTTTTTTTTTTTTTCAAATTCGAGGAGCGTTTATTGAAGTTGGGAGTTTTACTTTCTTCGAAAAATAGAAGTACATGCTCCGAAAATTTACTTCAAGTAAAGTAAAATCTTTCTAAACAGTAGTACTTTAAGTACCATGTACACAGAGTACTTCCCAACACTGCTTGTTTATTATTTTTTATATAAAAACGGTGGAGGAATTACTACAGGTTTCTCGAACGATCTATGAATCTTTGAAGATCTCCATATTCTGAGTTTTGAGAGGAAAGGCAACGCAAAAAGGTCATCTTTGCGTTGCCCTTTAGCACGCGATTCTTCGAGTACATCACAAACTACGGGAGCACAAGATGAGTTTCAAATTCAGATCAAGTGCTGCACTTTGTTGCCTCCTATGAGTGAGGATGCAGTGTGTGCACCTCCTGTAGTGGGTCAGAGTTTCTGCGTTGGGAGAAGCGGGGACCAGCCCTTTCTTCAAAAGGGTCGAGTCTCCTTGAGCTTCGGGACACAAAGAAACGCCAGTCGTCGGCGCAAATCCCGCAGTTACTCGGTCTCTCTTGCGTCGTGTCTGTTCGCTCCTTTGGGGGAGTTTCGAACTCTACAAACAATTTTCTCCGCCCCCCCTTTCCTACGCCACATGCTTCCCCTCTTTGGAAATATCAGCTGATCTTCGAACATCTTCTCTCCTTTGTTCAGGAATGTTTGTTGCTAAGCAAAACAACCACAAAAATTCGAAAGTAATTTGTAACTTGAGCAGAAGTTACTCAAAAAAAGTAATTAAAGTAAACTACTAATTACCGAAATAAAAATGTAATTAAAAGTTACTAAACTACTCAGAAAATAGTTAAACTACAGTAACTTGAGTAGAGTAGTTGAACTACGTATAAGTCTGCCCATAAGCCATGCTCTTTGCTTTCGGCGCTGAAGAAATGGACGCGACCGCATAATCTCGGGCAGTCTTTTTTACTTACTTTTTTATTTGCAAAAAAGCTCGTGCAAAAAAAGAAAAAAAAGAACATGGTTTGACGTTTTTACAGGTCCCTACATAGGTACCTCGCTATCCCATTGGCTTCATTGCGCGTGACGATTCAACGCTCTTTGCCATGGGAACGTTCGTGAAACTAGAAAGCCTCTGTTTGCCGCTAACAGTCGCTTTTCGAGTTCGGGTTGTGACGACAAAATGACGTAAGAACAAGAATGCACGAGAGTATTTGCATTGTTTTAACTCGACAACCGTACCCTTGGCGTGATGAACTCGAAAGAACATGGCCGCGATGCTCGTCGGATCGACCGCGGCTGGGGTTTGACATGCGATCGGTAACTTGATCAACGCGCACACGAATGCTTTCGTGCTGTTGGATGAGCCCATTCGGTGGCAGGACCGGATTGAAGAGCACGGTGAGCTGGCGTTCAACGTCTCCGGTATAACACTTGGCGAGATGCAAGACTTGGCTTCTATTTGTGCCGGAGTTATGAAGCTTGAAAGTGGTGGTGTTGCTGTGGCTCGTAACGGCAGCCTTGCTGAGATTATGAAGACGGTAATAGACCTTCATTCAGTGTTGTCATGCGTCAAGATTCAAAACCTCACCTTGTCACAAAGTGACCAACGCTTCTGCGAGCACAGAGGCAGCAGCCAACGGTCTGAGAAAGAATTGTGCCGCCGCCACGACCGCCAGTGATCGCCCCAACGGCAAGAAAACAAACGACAAGCTCATTGAGGTTTGTGTAGCGCTGACTGCTGATTCATTGGACGACAAAGGTGAATGATGTAAAACGCAATGTAAGTTTGCCAGCGTTTTGCAAAACTAACGCGTTTCGTTCAAAATTTAATTTGTGAAATTTGTTAACGCCTTGAAAGTTTGACGGGGACTGCATTGTGAACGCAGCCTTCACACAAGTGTTTTCTGAAGTGTGTGCTTTGCCTGCATGCATATAAAGACAAACACTGCCTATATGGTGCATAAAATAAAGGAAATTTCGCTTATTCTGATAATGTTGACTGTCTATTGAGTGCTGTTGATTGTAGTGGCGTAGCCAGGAACTTTTGAGGGGGTGAGGGGGGAGGGAAGTTGAGGTGACAGGGATGTTCATGACTTGGGGTGCGGGGGGGGGGGGGTGAATGTTGTCGAAATTTGTGTGTATATTCTAGGGCACGCCGGATTTGGGGAGGGGGAGCGAAGCACCATAAGCCCCCCCCCCCCCCCGCCCCTCGCCACTGGTTGATACCATATGGGGAGCATCCTACATTCACAGGCTGCCATAAGCATGTGCATAGCAACTGAGCTCGTACCACAATGGCAAGATAGTTGCTGACATTCTTCACGTTACGTAGCAGTTCTTTCTTTAGCATATGCTCGCTTTTCCTTCACACATCTACTCTGCTTCCGCTCGTTGTTTATGCTTGATGGTGATAAGTCAACAGTGCGTATTTGCTCTGCATCACAAGCAAATTTCAAAAATCCAGTTAACACTACTCTTTAATTTCAATGAGTTACTGTCACTTTTGAAACGACAATCTATTTAATTGGTATCATAACCTTTACATTAAACATACGTGTGTTGAATGTAGGACAATGGTATCTTTATTGTTTTTCTTGGTCACGGAGGTGACAACCATCCACAAAATTGCACTGGCTAAATTTCTCGTCTACAGTGGGTAACAATGTTGCCATACTCCGGCAGACTAAACTCCTGCTGTCTAAACAACTAACAAATCATTTTAGGACACACCTATTCGTAGTTAATGGCAGGGAATTGAACAGTGTTTCTTAGGACTGTCCGATGACTGACATGCAACTCCAGAAGCTTGGCGTGAAAAGGTAAAATATCTAATTGATACAATAAAATGCCATCAGCAGCCCACCCAGATTTTATTGCGTGAATGACAGTAGCTACAAACCGCAACAAATGGTCAACTGTAGACATAGGCACTAAGCGTGCACTAGCTTCGAAGCGGTAGAAACCCTGAAGTTTTAACGTACTTACCACCATGTTGTTAATGGCAAAGTGGTGTTTGCGGCAAAGTGTAGGAGGCCTTCAGAACGGTGACGGTCTCTTTCAGAACGGTGACGGTCTCCTTCAGACCGATGATGATGGTAACGAAGGCTCAGTTAGATTCTAGGTTCCGTCAACGCACCCCACGACGTCGGTGTGCTTGTCGTGGTGGCGACGAAAGCCTTCTTTCGCACATGCCTCAGCTTCCTCGGTCCAGGGTTTTGTCGACCCAGCCGTCTCTTCCCAGCAGGTTTACAGCGACACTCGCGACGGCCGTCACGGCTCTGATCACCATCGACTGGGCATTAGCTATGAGATCATCGGTGGCAACCGCGTCCTTGTAGCTTCCCGTTGCGAAAAATCTCAACGCGATTCGATTAGTAGATGCTGCTCGACGGTCATTTTCTCTCATCGTCTCCGTTTCTCGGCGCGCAGCTGGTCACACTGCGATCGCACGGTGCTTTTCGACAAGCGGTACTGTCGTCAGAAACAGTCGTCGTGCATAGCGAAGGCAACCGGGTGCTCACGGAAAACCCGTCATTGTACGCGTTGGTCGAGCCATCGTTGAGCAACAAGCATCGCCGCCATTTTCTACGCTCTAGAATCCTGCCCAAAGCTTTTTCCTCTTCGTGCAATAGAAACAGAAGTTAAAAGCACGAGCACATCACCCCGAACGATGCTTGCACGAGCGTTGGCTTGCACTGCGCAAGCGCGCCTGCTCGACAGGGACGTTGTTGAAAGCCCGGTCTGTCTATGCTGGTGAAACCTATAAACTAAGTTCATCGTGACGTGGCCAGGGGAGGAGCCATAACTTCACAAGCACCCAACTTCATCGGGCGGCATCTTCACAGCGACGTCACGGTTCGCTGCACTTGTTAACTTGAAACTTCACAGATTTTTAGGAGCGAGAAAGTCCCGAGAGGGAAATCTGGGGAGCACGCGCTTCGTCGACTGCGGTGCTATTTTTTCGGAAAAAAGCAGAACAAATACACATATTAAATTCAGAGATATCCGTATTCAAATTACATAAATGACATGCGTTATTTTAATATAAATAGTTCGCGTTTAGTTGTAACTCTAGAATGACATTCGAGGTTCGCACCGTTCCTGCTCCGTTGTTTTTCTCTGACATAGGCGGACAACGGCAGCTGCGCCTCAACTCCTGCGGCGAAGAAAAAGAAGCAAGGGGCTTGCTGCTCGGACCGACAGCTCGACATGCTGATTGACCACATGTTTTCAAATCGAGTGTTGGTCCGGGCAGCAACCGAGTCCACGCTGACCACCGCGGCACCGCCAAGGGCTCGGCCAGCGTTTCTGAAAACCGCCGGCCGCGTAGAAACGCAGGGCGCACAGCACCTGCTGCTCTACGGTGATAACACGAATGGTCGTGCGGTCCGGTTGTAGGTCGGGGCGGAGCTGCTCGCACAGCCACCTCGTCGCTCCCTTCGTCAGTCGGTAATTCGCGACAAACCTATCGTCCGAGAGCAGAAAGGCGTCGCGGTGCTCTCGAAAGACTCTGTCGGCACGCTAGGTGACCAGCAGCGCACAACAAAGCTCCGCCATCTTTACCGATGAACTTCGCGACTTCGAGCTCCCAAGCTCTCGAAGTTTTCTTTACAGAAACAACTTCATCGTGACGACATTCTGACGTCACGGCGAACTTTACAATTTTGACGAGCATGCATCAAACTTTATCGCCAGAACTTTACTGTGACGTCACAGCTCGTCCCCAGGAGCAGCAGCCAATGGGCGACTGATGAAGTTTTCTTTACAATGAAGTTTGCGCCACCAGCATAGACAGACCGAACACGTTATTGTAGCTCCCATAGACGCTTTCGCACACGCGCCAGATTGAGCCGCCATAGCCGACCTTCTCCTGTTTTACCGAAATGCCGAGCCACTGAAGCGGGCGTTTATGCGAGCCTCCACAGGGGCCTATTCTGGGGAGGAGGACACAGTAGCACCTAAAGTCGCAATACCCTGTCCAGCTGTGGCAACGATGACGTGAAGCGAACGTAATAAGAGGAAACAAAACTGACAGGTCGCTTATGGCGGCGCCCATGCAATAGCTGCTGCAAGCGTCTATACTCGCACTAGCTCGCACTCATAGTGAAACAGAGATTAGGGTGTGTCGAGTAGGACCGCAGTTAATCTAGTTACGTGACTTCCGCTATGTGCTACGTAGGTCGGACGTGGTCATACGTCACTTTGTCGTCACGGTCCGAACTCGAAGAGCGGCACTTACGGCAAACGGTTGCTTTCGTGTTTCGCGAACGTTCCCATGGGAACCGCGTGGAATTATCACGCGCGCTATGGCCAATAGGAGGCGCGCGGTTACTGGGGGGAGGAGTTTTCGAGAAACACGAACGTGACCGTTTGTGTCCAGAATAGCACCCCTGGATGTGACTTGGCGGAGAACGCTCATGCGCTGAAACGATAGCCAAAGCTACAAGCGCGAGCTAGCCCGCACTCCTTGCTTTAAGACATGCATTTCTAGCGCGGGCGCTCGGTCGTTCTGCGGAACAACGCAAAAAGCAGCGACCTCGAGCTCTCGTGGTTGTGAGATCGACCATTTGCTGTCTTACCCAAGCATCAAGGAGGATGCAGGGATTGGTGTTCCACGCGCCACACGCGCACGCCTTTCGTGTATAAAAGATTCGAAGTAAATAACCAAAAGAAAGCATTGACGAACGCGCGTGCAAGATGCCATTTGTTTCAGGTTTTTGCTTTGGAAAAGTTACTACTGCTGAGGCCAGCACGTGTGGCGCGTGGAACACCAATCCTTGCATTCTCCTTGATGCTTGGGTAAGACAGCAATAGGTCTATTGGCTGCAGTCTCAGCTTCACAGTGCTTCTGCTGCGTGCATACCACACCATCGAGATCGCCGTTCTTTGCAGACGTTAGGTAGCTTAATCTGAGGAGGGTGGACTTCTGTCAGGCCAATCATACGCCGTTGCTGGGTACCGTGCTGGGTACTGACGGTTATTTCTACTTACTGGCTCCCTCGAGCCACTACTTCTGCGGTGTAAAACTAACACGGTGAAGCGAACGCTCGTGGCATATAAAAACCAGCATGGCCGCACATGATGTTACGGGCAAGATATTTATAAGCGGTAGGGCGTAGATTCCTCGGATATTACCACTAGACGAGATTGTCACGCGTTGACGCCACCAATCGGCAACGCTCGCAACTACAGCACCCTTGACCGTGCGAGAACTATTGACGTCACGAGTGCGGTACGCATTGCGCTTCTCGCTGGTCGACTTTGACGAGAGGGGTGGAGAGGGCGCGCTCACGTCATTTCGTTTTCGAACTCCTTTCAAGGGACACTGACAGACCCCCAAAAAATGTTTTCACTATTTTTTTGCCAGGCGGTTTATCATGGTGTCAGAAGACTACCCAATCAACATTTTCCTACAGCGTCACGTATATATTTTAATAGAGTAAAAAAACGCAACTGCTCGAAACCGAAACCGAAACTGGACTGGGCAGGAAGAAGAAATGTACAGGAGAAGAGATTTAGGCAAAAGTCACGTAGCTGTGCAACTTTTTTATGACATATTTGCAGTTTTTTAAAAACCACAAAAAACGGGTATCATATTTCTTTCATATTTTTAATATTGTGTGGGTGCCTTTAATGACCCACGACTTCGATTATATTTGGTGGTTGTATCTAAATCATAGAAAACGGCACGTGACCACGGAGAAGATAGTGAGCGCCACTCGAACCGGCCAGTTCTCGATCGGCGGTTTTCGGGCGGAAAAGAGAACAAATTTCGAGCGCCGCGAATTGTTTTGTGGGTAGTTGGGCTCCCATATGTCATGTACAAATAAAGTCTTTGGCGAGCATAAATAGCCTGTCAGTGTCCCCTTAAAAGGGCGATGCAACGATTTTTGTACTTTGCGCAAATTCCGCTTAGAACGAATCCCTGACGCTAATGACCCATGCAACACGCAATAGAAGTCGCAGAAAAAGTTAAAGAAAAACGAGCAGCGTTCTCCCCCTGAACTCGTAACCAGAACAAGCGGCCACGGGATCTGGAGCCCATTATATGCCGCCAGTGTTGATCATAGTAACGCGCTGGGGTTGGCAAAGCAGAGGACACTCGCTGAGTTCCAGACGCTGTAATGGTTCGGCTATTGTCGTCATTGCAGCGACTGGACACGGGCAATGGCACGGGCCACTACCCCAATGCTTGTCGTGCCACTGATTATCACGAGCCCAAATCGAGTGCTCACGCAATGCTCGGGTCCAGTCTAAGAGCCGTATTCAAATATCGTCATTGGGGGATACTGCACTTCCCCAGCTATGTCATCAAGTTCTGTTTCAATCCCCACCCCTGCCCGTTTCGATCTGCGATGAGCTTCGTACCGGCGTGCGGTCGTGTATCACTACTGCGTGGTGCACGTTAAAGACCCCAGGCTAGCGGTTGTACTGCACTGGCTAAATTGCACATCCACAGCGAGTGACTCGTCGCAACATTGAACTGTCCGACCGACTACATGCTGTATAAATACCCACACAGCCCCAATTAATATCATCAAGTTTTGCGAGAGAGAGATTGAAAGAAAACACTCGCTTTTGTCCTTGAAATTACTCCGCAACAATGGAGTTTCTTGGTCAGTGGCGTTGCGTGCGAGTATACTTGGGTTCCACTAGTGCCAGTAAGCTCGTGTAAAGTGAAAAACTTTCCAAGCGAATATTGTTGCACCGCCCCTTTAAGAGATTTTTCTCAAGTGCAGAACCGCTTTAGTTTCTCGTTAATTTCGCACATGTTTCCAGCCTCTTCGTCCTATTTCGGCGAGCGAAACTGCATTTTTGGGATCGATGCAAGGATGCATTTTGCGCACGACGTTTGGCGATCGCATCGGGACCCGGCTCGACCGATCGTAAATGCAAAACGGTTATCTAAAACTCCCCAGTCTTGGGAAAGTTTGCATCCGTAACGGGAGTTTCTCGTTCGCAAAAGTCGAGGCCTCGGGCTTGCACCTCCTTCGGGACAGCCTAACTTCCTCGGGGGATGCACGAGAAGAAGCACTTGACCCGGAAGGGAAAGCTTTCCGTTTGAGACGCGTCTGTTTGTTTCTTTCTTCGGCGTCCCTGGTTGTCTACTGAGCTGCTGTCTTCAATGCCAGTCCCACCGGACACATATTCAGCGAACACTGCTAGTAAACATGACCTAACGCGCCGTGCTGGGAACTGTCAGGGCGTCAGGGAAGTGTATGAATTCACACAAAACATTCATGGATTACAAGGTACAACAAAAAATGAAATGTCAGACTTCTCTCTTTCTTTGGAAAAAGAAAAGGGGGGGGGGGGAGGTAGGCGTTTTTAGGCTAGGTTGCTCAAGTTGTCTCCCAATATTAAGGGTTTAACCTGTATCATTTATCTATCCTCGAGCCGGCCGCAAAAAGATGCGCGTCTGTCGGCCACCGGAGGTGTTTAAGGGGTACGGAAACGAAATGACGAGGCTCGAGCTCTCTACCCTTCGCTTCAAAGTCGGCCAGCGAGAAGTGCAATGCGTATCGCCCTCGTGACGTCAAGTGTCTCTGTACAGCCTAGGGTACTGTACTCGCGAGCGTTGCCGCTCGGTGGCGTCAACGCGTGACACTCTCGCCTAGTATTAATATCCGAGAACTGTACGCCTTATGGTTTATACATACCTTGTCTGACGATTAACAAACACTCGCTTTGAACACCCATCAAGTACCCGTTGTTAGCAACATGGGTTTTACGCTTTATCGTCACCATTTGACCACGGAACAATGTGTTTGAGAAGAAACGGCTCAACAAAAAAATGTCCCGGATTGCTAAAAAAACAAAAAAATGTGATTTTGTTTTGTCGGTGAACAAGCATTCGTGTATGTTTGGCAAGCGAAACTTCTATTGCCAAGTTTTAATTGCGTGTTGCTCAGAAAAAAACGACATCATGTTTAGGATGTCGTGTTCGCGTTCCTCTAACTCCTCTCTACGTAGATATGTTTTTTTAAATATAATGATGCGACAAACTAGTTTTCTTTTTCTTACAATTAGATTTGTTTGCGATAGAGAGGAAGCTCTCTTTACGTTGTGAACGACACACATGATGTTTTTATATTTTCCGTGTTGACTTGCTTTTGATTGCATCTTTGTTTTGCCTTCGCTGTTTGTTTGTTTTTCTTTTGATCCTAGTACTTGTTGCGGAATGGTCATGGGATTGAAACCTTCACTAGCGATTGCAATTTCCGGAAAGACCAGCGGCCCGGAAAATAAGGAACCTAAGAAGAGGCTTTGAAGTTTTCCGCAACGATAAAAATCCGTCGTGACGTCGCCAAAAAATGTTTCCCCTTGATTGCAGTGTCTATCTTGTAGTACCGAATTTTTTTAAAACGTGACGGATTGGTTGTTTTGCAACAAGAACCCCTTTGACGTTCGGAGTGCGTGAAAGGAGAGGAATCCCGATGAAACCGGGTTTCTGGAGAGCGATTACAATTCGAGCTTTTCAAGAAAGAAAAGAAGCAACGTAGAGAAAAACGCGCAAAAGAAAGGAAGGCTGAACACATATTTTTATCTTCGTTGACGCCTTTGGAAGAAAACACGACAGGGCGTTATAAATATTTTCGCTTTAGAAAGCGTAAACAGGAAACTGTTTTGCGTCTCTAAATTTATATGATTTTTTTTTAAATGGAGATTGAACAAAAATTTGTGTGAGAACTGGTTGCTTCACAGCTTGTTTATTGGCGAAGCGTCATGATTGAACCAGGTGAAGCTTAATAAAAGGCCGCAAATAATATTGGGACAAACGAGTCAACTCATCATATATACGTGAATTCTAACAGTATTTCTTAGTTGACACGCTGAGAGTAATCACTAACAACAAATTAAGGATAAATAAATGTTGAAACAGGAAAACACGGAGATCTGCGAATCCATGGTTATGAAGTGCCGAATTAAGTCGTATGGTTTTCTGAGGATAGGAAATAATATAAGGAAGAAAACAAAATATTTTCATTGGGGGTGCTGTCGTCTCTGGACCTTATACGACAGGTATGGGAGCCCAAAAGGTGCTCGTTTTCACATTGGTATACGAAATACATTCGTGGGCGTAAATAATCGGCTACTTAGGAGACTGATAACGTGCGTATGTACACTCTTCGTTTCTTCCGCTTTTCCAATGTCAAAACCAGTGAAAAACAAAGAAAAACATTTTTTAGGTGAATTAAGACGAACAATTGCGAGATATGATGTGTACACGGTGAGTGCATCCGACACAGAACGATCAAGCGGTCAGTGGATTTTGCCTGTCTATTATTCGAAACAGAAGCAAGCTTCCATCATAACCGCTATTGGGCCGCAGAAGGTGCCCATTCATAACGTCGGCTTATATGCGATGAATTTTAGTATTCGTTTTATTTCTGCCCGAGTGAAATCTGGAAACGAGCTGTGATGTCGTATTTGCGCTAACAGTATGGCGTGATGTACGTGGGTAAGAGAAGATTTGCGTGTCTCCTTGACAGACAGCCATTGACACGTGCACCTTACTCTTTGTCGGTGCATCAACGTGCGAGGCAAGCCCTTGTGCGTGCATTTC
>JAZHYW010029829.1:0-12394 GCA_037355805.1 Ixodes ricinus | reverse complement strand
GCTCGGTCAGCGTTTTCCAACTGAACGGGAAAGACGTGAAAGCAACTGCTCGCCCCCTTGTCCTGACAGAGTTTACCCCATTTCCATTGCAAAATGTATCCGCTCCCGAGACACTCGCAATGCATACAGGTATAAGCAAAACACGGAATGCGCGCAGTGCGTCGAGGTCATCGAGTTTGCCGACGATGCACTGCAACGTCGGCGACAACCGGTCTCCCTTTGCGCACGTGGCAGACGCGGAGACTGGGGGCTGCAAATTTTCCGTTCGCGACAAAGTGCAAGTACGAGCGTTCGATCCGCAAGCGGTGAGCAGAAGCGTCTCGGAGCCAAAATTCGGTTAGTGCGCGTGTGTCCCCGTATTCAAGCTCCTCCTCTTCATCTCGAGAGTTCTGTGCAGCGTTGAAGGAAATACAAGAGCCAGGGAGAGTGGCTTAAATTTATATATTTTTGTAGCACAAGTACACGCAAAAGGTGCAAGGTAAAGTGCAGCCCAATACTGGTCGCTTTTTGCAGAAACAATAGAAAAAGATGGATGGTAAAACGACAGAGACGTCATCGACCTACACTAGCGCGCGTGCAGGGACGTCAGACTTTTAACGGCATCACCCAAAAGACAGTCTTTAGAAACGCTGTCTGTCGCGTGTTTCTTGCTCGTATGACGGTCAGATTAGTCATACAAAAACTGTCTGCAGACATGTTCCATTAAGCAACCTAACCTAACCTAACCTAACCTAACCTAACGTGGAGTAGTCATGTTGAATTTATAACGATGAAAGCAGGACGGGTACTTAAAGGGCCCATGAAACGAATTTTGGGTTGGGATGAATGATTTTAAATTGGGACTTTACTAATCGCATATCGTTTAGTTGGCCAAAAGAAAGAGGCTAGAAAGTCAAAAGCCAGCTTTTCGGTACGAACATTTGAAAATATAGCGGACTATTTTGTACCTTCTTGCCTTCGAAAGCTCTCCGCCTTTTCACTATGATACATCCGCGGTTCCAAAGGCGCGTCACCGGCGCCAAACTGACGTCAGCAGAGCCCAGCTCACGCATTGGACACGAGAACTGCGTCACTCGGACGTATGCGCTCGTCAACAATCAATCCGTCGACGAATATTTGGATTCGCGTTCGTGGCCAATGAGTGCCCTGACAGAACTTATCGTCACTGGAGAGTGACAAGTTCTATGGTGTGCATAAAAAGCACGGTGGAAGCTAGGAGTCATCGCACCGGTGCCGAAGGAATGTCACGACCACGTGATTTCACAATTGGCATTTGAGTTGAGGATTAAAGCTAAGGAGGAAGAAGTAGGAAAATCGTTTCATGACCCCTTTAACTTTATAAAGAGAAACTTTAAACACGCACCTCGTGACGTCAAAGAAATACTATACATTTCTAACGTACGTTCCCTCTTAGAATATGCAGCTGTACTATGGGATTCCGACACTAAAACCTTAATTAATAAACTTGAGGCCATCGAAAATCGCTCTGTCCGTTTTGTTACTAACTCTTATCATTTTCATACCAGCGCCATGGCATTAAAAAAATCATTGTCATGGGACTCGCTCGAACTTCGCCGGAGGTTATCAAAGTACTTTTTTCTGGATAAAGTGGTTCGTGAACATACCGGCATTGATAAGAACATCTGCCTAAAACCACCTACTTTTACTTCCCAGAGATTAGACCACTCGAAGAAAATACGGGAAATATCATGCCGCACATCTGTTTTTCAATCGTCATCTTTCCCACAAACAAATAAATCAGTGGAATAGGCTCCCCGACGCTGTGGCTTCGGGTTCGGATGAAACATGTGATTGTCTTTTAAGTCGTTACTTGCACGAGAATGATCCATGACTAATGTATTGTTTTGCATTGTGCTGATGTTAGCAGCTTACATACGTGTATGTTGTGTTCAAATGTTTTTTGCTTTTTTGTGATTGCGGAATGTATTATTTGTAGCAGATGTCACCATGTATTGATATTTTTTTGCGTCTCCATTTCTGTATTTCTTGTGTTTACATGTAAGTCACCCCCTAAAATAATGCCCCCAGGGCGAAATGTAGGTAACGAATAAATAAAAATAAATAAAGCGAACATGCTTCTGAGATGCTTGAGGCGTGTTCTCAGATAGATTTGTAATTATATCTGCAGCGACCATATCTTTTTTAAGAGTGTGCGAGCAGCGCGAATCCGGCTTTACAGTTATTGAATTTGGCAGGTGGCATACATAGGCTTGTAAAGGAAAAAAATTCGCGAACGGTGTACTTTGATTTTTGCCCATGTACTTTCAGGTCTAAATAATACGAAATGCACGCAAAAGGCCTTGCCTCGCACGTGGATGACCCGACAAAGAGTAAGGTGCATGTGTCAATGGCTGTCTGTCAAGGAGACATGCAAATCCTCTCTTAACCACACCACGCCATACTGTTAGCGGGAACACGACATCACAGCTCGTTTCCACATTTTATACCCATGCCACAAGGGCAACTCGAATGCCATTTACAACGAATGACATTTGGGCCAACGGCCAATCAGCGCGCGACACTTCGGGCGTGGCGCATTCCACGCGCGACAGATTGCGAGCTGATTCACTGATCACACAAATGTAATTCGTTGTAAATGGCATTCGAGTTACCCGTGTGGCAAAGTATTACTCTGGCAGAATCAAAACGAATACTAAATTTATCGCATATAGGTCGATGCTATGAATGGGCACCTTCTCCGCCCCAATGGCGGTTATGATGGAAGACAGCTCCTGTTTCAAATATTAGACAAGCAAAATCCACCGACCGCTTGATCGTGCTGTGTCGGGATGTATACACTACGTGTACACATTATATCTTGCAGTTGTTCTTCGCCTTAGTTCATCTAAAAAAAAAAGCAATGTATTTTTTTTTACTGCTTTTGACATTGAAACGGCAGAAAGGAAGGGGTGCATACGCACGCTATCAGTCTCCTGAGTACCCGAGTATTTACGCCAACGAATGTATTTTGTATACGAATGCAAAAACAAGCACATTTAGGGCTCCCGTACCTGTCGCATAAGGTCCAGAGACGACACCACCCCCAATGAAAATATTTTGTTTTCTTCCTTATAATATTTCCTACTCTCAAAAAACTATACCACTTAATTCGGTACTTCAGAAGCATCGATTCGCAGATCTCCATGTTTTCCTTTCTCAACATTTATTTATCCTTAATTTGTCCTTTGTTATTACTCACCACGTGTCAACTGAGAAATACTGTTAGAATTCACGTGTTTACAATAAGTTGACTCGTTTGTCCCAATACTATTCGGGGCTTTTACTAAGTTTCAGCTGGCTCAATCATGACGCTTCGCCAATAAACAAGCTGCGAAGCAACCAGTTCTAACAAATTTTTGTTCAACCTCCATAAAAAAAAATCAAATAAATTTAGAGACGCAAAATAGTTTCCTGTTTACGCTTTCTAAAGCGAAAATATTTATAACGCCCTGTCGTGTTTTCTTCCAAAGGCGTCAACGAAGATGAAAATATGTGTTCAGCCTTCCTTTCTTGTGCGCGTTTTTCTTTCCGTTGCTTCTTTTCTTTCTTGAAAAGCTCAAATTATAATCGCTCTCCAGAAACCCGGTTTCATCGGGATTCCTTTCCTTTCACGCAATCCAAACGTCGAGGGGGTTCTTGTTGCAAAACAACCAATCCGTCACGTCTCAAAAAAAATTCGGTACTACAAGATAGACACTGCAATCAAGGGAGAAACATTTTTTGGCGACGTCTCGACGGATTTTCATTGTTGCGGAAGACTTCAAAGCCTCTTCTTAGGTTCCTTATTTTCCGGGCCGCTGGTTTTTCCGGAAATTGCAATCGCTAAAGAAGGTTTCAATAGCATGACCATTCCGCAACAAGTAATATGATCAAAAGAAAAAAAACAGCTAAGGCAAAACAAAGATGCAATCAAAAGCAAGTCACCACGGAAATTATGAAAACATCATTTCTGTCGTTCACAACGTAGGGAGAGCTTCCTCTCTATCGCAAACAAATCTACTTGAAAAAAAAAAGAACGAAAAATAGTTCGTCGCATTATTATATTTAAAAAAATATCTAGGTAGACAGGAGTTAGAGGAACGCCAACACGACGTCCCAAACATGATGTCGTTTTTTTCCTGAGCAACACGCAATTAAAACCCGGTAATAGAAGTTTCACTTGCAAAACATACACGAATGTTTGTTCCCCGACAAAACAAAATCTATTTTTTTTTTTTAGTAATCCGGGACATTTTTTGTTGTGCCGTTTCTTCTCAAACATATTGTTCCGTAGTCAAATGGTGACGCTAAAGCGTAAAAGCCATGTAGCTAACAACGGGTACTTGACGGATGTTCAAGCGAGAGCTTGTTAATCGTCGGACAAGGTATGTATAAGCCATAAGGCGTACAGTTCTCGGATATTAATACTAGGCGAGAGTGTCACAGATTGACGCCACCGAGTGAGAACGCTCACGAGTACAGTACCCTTGGCGGTGCAGAGGCACCTGACGTCACGAGGGCGATACGCATTGCACTTCTCGCTGGCGGACTTTGAAGCGAGGCGTAGGGAGCTCGCACTCACGCCATTTCGTTTCCGTACCCCTTAAATACCTCCGCTGGCAGACAGACGCGCATCTTTTTGCGGCCGACTCGAGGATAGATAAATGACACTGGTTAAACCCATAATATTGGGCAATAACTTGAACAACCTAGACTAAAAACGCCCCCCCCCTTTTATTTTTCCAGAAAAAGTCCGACATTTTATTTTTTGTTATATCTTGTAATCTATAAATATTCTAGATTTTATAGACTTCCCTGACGGTTCCCCGCACGGTGCGTTAGATCATGTTTACTAGCAGTGTTCGCTGAATATGCGTCCGATGGGACTGACATTGAAGAGAGCAGCTCTGTAGACAACCAGGGATGCCGAAGAAAGATACAAACAGACGCGTCTCAAGCGGAAAAATTTCCCTTCCGAGTCTCGTGCTTCTTCTCGTGCACCCTCTAAGGAAGTTAGGCTGTCCCGAAGGAGGTGCAAGCCCGAGGCCTCGAGTTTTGGGAACTTTCAACTCCAGATACGGATGCAAACTTTCTAAAGACTGGGGAGTTTTAGAAAACTGTTTTGCATTTCCCATCGGTCGAGCCTAGTCCCAATCCGATCGCCAAACGTCGTGCGCAAAATGCATCCTCGCATCGATCCCAAAAATGCAGTTTCGCTCGCCGAAACAGGACGAAGAGGCTGGAAACATGTGCGAAATTAAAGAGAAACTAAAGCGGTTCTGCATTTGATACCAAAAAAAAAAAACACTTAAAGCTGCGGTGCAACGATATTCGATTGGGAAGTTTTTCACTTTAAACGTGCTTACTGGCACTAGTGAGACCCGATTGTATACTCGCACGAAGCGCCACTGACCAAGAAACTCTTTTGTGACGGTGCAATTTCAAGGTCAAAAGCGAGCGTTTTCTTTCAATCTCTCCCTCGCGAAACTTGATGATCTTAATTGGGGTTGTGTGGATATTCATACCGCGTGTAGTTGTTCAGCAATTTCAAAGTTGCGACGAGACACTCGCTGTAGATGAGAAATGTTGCCAGTACAGTACAACCGCTAGCCTAGGGTCTTTAACGTGCACCACGCAGTAGTGATACAGGACCGCACGCTGGTACGAAGCTCATCGCAGATCGAAACGGGCAGGGGCGGGGATTGAAACAAAACTTGATGACATAACTTGGGGATCGCAGGATCCCCTAATGACGATATTTGAATACGCCTCATAGATTGGACCCTAGCATTGCGTGAGCAGTCGATTTGGGCTCGTGATAATCAGTGGCAAGACAAACATTGGGGTAGTGGCCCGTGCCATTGCCCGTGTCCAGTCGCTGCAATGACGACAATAGCCGAACCATTACAGCGTCTGGAACTCAGCGAGTGTCCTCTGCTTTGCCAACCCCAGCGCGTGGCTATGATCGACACTGGCGGCATATAATAGGCTCCAGATCCCGTGGCCGCTAGTTCTGGTTACGAGTTCAGGGGAAGAGCGCTGGTCGTTTTCTTTAATTTTTTCTGCGACTTCTATTGCGTGTGGTGAAAAACGATCGCGGGTTGCATGGGTCATTAGCGTTAGGGAATCGTTCTAAGCGGAATTTGCGCGAAGTACGAAAATCGTTGACGGGGTATTTATGGTCGCCAAGGTCTTTATTTGTACGTGACATATGAGAGTCCAACTACCCAGAAAACAATTCGCGGCTCGAATTTTGTTTTCCTTCCGCCCGAAAACAGCCGATCGAGAACTGGCCGGCTCGAGTCGCGCTCCTTCTCTTCTCCGTGGTCACGTGCCGTTTTCTATGATTTAGATACAATCACAAATTATAATCGAAGTCGTGGCTCATCGAAGGCACCCACACAATATTCAAAATAGGAAAGAAATATGATACCCGTTTTTTGTGGCTTCTAAATAACTGCAAATATGTTGACTGGAAAAAAAGTTGCGTAGCCACGTGATTTTTGCCAACTCTGTCCTCGTCTATATTTCTTCTTACTCCCCAGTCCAGATTCGGTTTTGGTTTCGACCAGTTGCGTTTTTTTTTTTACTTTATTAAAAATATGTGACGGTGTAGCAAATGTTATTTGGGTAGTCTTCTGACACCATAATAAATCGCCTGGCGAAAAATAAAAAAAATTCGGGGGCTGTCAGTGTCTCTTTAAAGGGGTTCGAAAACGAAATGACGTAAGCGCGACCTCTCTACTGCTCTCGTCAAAGTCGACCAGCGAGAAGCGCAATGCGTATCGCGCTCGTGACGTCAATAGTTCTCGCACGGTCAAGGGTACTGTAGTTGCGAGCCTTGCCGCTTGGTGGCGTCAACGCGTGACAATCTCGCCTAGTGCAGAGCCGTATATTAGGAGAGTTTGGACAATAGGCGGAGCAAAGGCCGCCGCCAGCGCCGAAGATTCCCCACGCTTAGAGTGCAAGCTAAATTTGTGACACAGCGTCGACCAATCAGGAGACCTCTACTCCATCTCACAAATGTCTGCAGTGAAGACAAAGGCACAGGCGCGTGAGCCTAGCTCAGCGAAACGCTTTTGTTTGTATGAGACCTCGTGCATAGGAGCAATACCACCTAGAACACAAGGCCTGCGCGTTTCCTCCTCTAAACGTCATCACTAGTAGATCCCTCAGCGCCCCTAGCTAGCCCGGATAAGCATTATCGTCTGCTCCATCGTCTGCTCCATCGCCTGCTTCAGTGGTTTGTGTAGCAGATAATGAAACAGATGCTCACGCCGAGTGTCTGTTGCAATAGCATACGATGAAGTTAGACGTTCACGTGGAGCGTCAAATGCATGAGTGAAATTGCCTTACTGCTGCGCGAAGGGCTGAAAAGCCTTCGCTGGACGCTGGACGCTGGCACTGGACGCCATTTTCGAGGGCGCTGTTTATACCCGCGCCGGTAGCTGCTTCGAAGCGTTCTTCCGCAGGACGAGCGCGCGCGCTAGAAATGCACGTCTCAAAGCCAGGAGCGCGTGCTAGCTCGCGCTTCTGGCCGAGAAGTGTTCGCGTGCACGTTGCAAATGAACTGGAAGCTCGCTATCAGCTCGCGCTCAGCAGTCACGCACAGAGCTGTGGCCGCAAGTGAATGCGACGTAGTTGCGACGCGGCCCTACTCTCGTCAAGCTTCAGTCTGTTTGCCGCTTGGGGCGGGTCGGGGATCTACTAACGAAACGTCATGCGCAGGCCTTGTATTCTAGGTGGTTTTGATAGGAGGCACTTTCCAAAGCCACGCGCTCGTGCCCATGCCTTTGTCTGCACTGCTAGAACAGCGTCCTGAGACTGGCTGAAAGAAAACAGTGCAAAGGGTGGGGTGCGCGAGCGTCTTGAGACGCGGAGTTCCGCTCGGCACGGCTCAAATTATACTTCGTTTCACTTTATCTGCGAGCGAAGCCAAAGCTAGAAGCGCGAGACCAGCGCTTTTTTGCATTTCTCCCCAGCTCGCGCGCTCGAGCAAAGCCTGAACGCACGGAGCTTTCGTGCTCGCGCTTCCAGTTTTGCCTTCGCTCGCACATAAGGTGAAACGAAGTATAGTCGTGTCCCATATTTAGATCACACGACCACCGCTAGGGGCTGTTTCGCGGCCTGTGGTTGGCCCCGAGATGCTCGCCTATCCAAACCAATGTATGGCCAAACTCTCTCAATAAACGGCTCTGGCCTATACTTCGTTTCAGCTTGGGTCCAGACGCAGGCGATGCTACAAGCGCGAGCTCCGGGCTTTCAGCGTCCCTGCCAAGCACGCGCGCTCGTGCAATGCAAGCACTGTTCAGTGCCACACGCTCGCGCTCGTAGCATCGGCTGCGTCTGGACCCAAGCTGAAACGAAGTATAGTGGTAATAACAAAGACTGGACGCCCTACCGCCTCTACATAGCTTGCCCGTAACATAATTTGCGGCCATGCTGGTTTTTATATGCTACGAGCGTTCGCTTCACCGTGTTAGTTCCATACCGCAGAAGTAGTGGCTCGAGGGAGCCAGTAAGTAGAAATAACCGTCAGTACCCAGCAATGGCGGGTGGTTGGCCTGACAGAAGTCCCCGCATCCTCGGATCAAGCTCCTACCTACCGTCTGCAAAGAACGGCGATCTCGATGGTGGGGAATTCACGTTGCAGAAGCACTGTGGAGCTGAGAGTGCAGCCAATGCCACTACCAGGTGAGCTCGAGGTCGCTGCTTTGATTTGGTGTATGCACGTTGCAGAAGCGCTGTTCCGCAGAACGATCGAGCGCTCGCGCTAGAAATGCATCTCAAAGCCAGGAGCGCGGGCTAGCTGGCGCTTGTAGCTTTGGCTGCAGTCTCAGATGATGAGCGTTCTCCGCCAAGTCACATTCAGGAGTAAGGTACTCCACGAGAGAGCCATACTGCCGCGAACTGGCGCTGCTTCTTAGGAACTCATGACGTGACCTCATTCCAAAGGAGCTTCACAGACTGCCACCAGACACAATTTTAAAATCTGTTCATTCGTTTTAAAAATACTTTTTGTTTTGTTTTACTTCCCGCCTGCAGCCCAGAAACACTGGTCTAGGCTAGTGTAACCTGGGCGGTCGGCACAACATACACCACATCTAAACAAAGAAATAGAAGTGCAAACATTTCGTTTCCGTACCTCTTTAAATCGTCTTCATTTTTCCTCCAGGATCACGAATATGAGGATTTTTTTTCAATATGGTGCACAGAGATTACAGCAAATCATTTTCAAACTATCGCTGAAGCTCCTCCTTCTCGGAGCGTGGCGTCATGTGAGGAGTTTTCGGAATCTCCGCTCTCGCGCATCTTCAGTGCCTATCAAAGCTACGCACGCGCACTCTTGCTATTTTCAAAATTTTCAGAAATAGACGTCATGGCTGGTGCCAGTGCGGGGGCATGTATACCTGGCAGGCTTGCAGTTGCACGCGCTACTCACACGAGCGAGACGCGCCCTTGGCGGCCGAAAGATCCTGAGATGACGTAAGGAATGGCGGAGGTTTTTCGGGTTTTCTCGCGTTTAGTTAGACATTTTCGGGTAAAACGAACGAGAAATTCAGATTCACAGGATAAAACTACGCTAGAATCAACCTATATCTAATCTTTTTGCAAGAAGAGCTTAAAGTTTGTTTCCGAGGAATATCGTAATCAGTCTTGTAGTCGTTACTCACAAAAAGTTACATATTACAATTACAAGTACCGTTGAGTAAAAGGTATTAAGTTAGATTACTCGAGAAGAAAAGCAATTATCCGTTATTTGAAAAATAGGGAAATGTTGGTTTTCTTATTACTTCAGATTTTTAGGAAAACAGATTTTTCTGCTGGTTCTAAAAAGGGTATTTCGTACTGTCCAATATTCGATTAGAATCACCGAACTGTAAACTATTAGGAGGTTTTAAGGAACCGCGTTTGCACATCCGATACGGTACGATGGGACCTCCGGTACCAACTGCGCATGCGTTACCACAGAACACTCGCATATGCGCAGTTCGTACTGGAGGGCCCATCGTACAGTACCATAATGGGTACGCAAAAAAAAACGGTTTCCTAAAACTCTCTATTATCTCCCAATTTTCGGTAGACCATCCTCCTGCCGAAGACTTGGTTCGAGAATTCCTTGGTAGAAACTTTGCACAAAGGGCGCCATTCAGAAGCAGAGGGAAAATAGTAACTGTTACGAGTAATTTAAGCACTTCCAAAATGAATCACATTACTCACGTGATTACTTCCTCATAAATGTATTGAAGTGATTACAACATTATGCCCACAAAATTATGCCCGAAAGGTAATCGACGTACAATGAATTTGATTACTTGTATGAGTGCCCGTACAAGTCTGATCGTAATAAACGAAAGCTAGCGAAAAATATAAAAAAGGCTCTACGTCGAGGGTGTCTAATTATAATTCAATCTGGGACGGTGGTGCCCGCTTCCCACTTGCGAGCTCGCTTTCGTATCTTAACGTCCGGATGAGTATTTGATAGTGGCAATCAAGACGCCTATACTGTACTTCGTCTCAGATACGTCTTTACCATAAAATCTGGCAAGTAAAAAGCAATATTTTTTCACATAATAAAAAAAAATACGGCACTAAAGTAAAAAAGTGAAAGCAGGACAAACACAAAAAACTCAAATGAGACCTCGTGTTTTAAATTTCGTGACTTTTGAGATTTCGTGTTTGCCCGGTTCTTTTTTCTTTTCCTCTCCCTTAGTCTCGGCGTTTTTCGGAATTTTGCTCCATTTACACCAGCTCGTTTGTACCAGACTTGGACGTAGTTCAACTACTCTACTCAAACTACTGTAGTTTAACTACTTTTCCGAGTAACTTGGTAACTTTCAATTACAACTTTATTTGGGTAATTAGTAGTTTAATTTAACTACCTTTTTCACGTAACTTCTACTCAAATTACTAACTACTTTCGAAATCTAGTGCTAATTTTGATCATCACAAAAGTTTGAGCGCGGAAATATATAAGGCGCCGGCAGATGGGGATTCCCGAACAAGATGCCCCCTCACATTCCGTTCCCACGCACTTATGTTCGGCAGCCGTAGAAACTGCATCACAGGTGTCCTTGGGCCAAGGTGGCGACGAGCAGCCAAAACATAACACCGGCGCGCACAAACGCAGGAAGAGATGCTTAACAAGCCTTGGTCGGGTATTGACCTAATCCGGTAATGCACGCAGGCGCCACGCGTCTAGCTGTAACAGTGAAAGGCAGGGAGACTCCAAGGATTGTTGTGGTTTTCGTGTTGTTTGTCTTTAGTGCGTTCTGCCTCAAGCGGTTTGGAGGTTTCATGGGAGGCGCCACTGGATTGACCTCGCAGCTGGGCGCCTGTTCCCATGGTCGCCTCGTCGTCGACGCATACACCCTTGCAAAGCCGGACTCCCCGCGCGCAAACGCAGACACGGATAATCCGTTCATGGGAGCACGTTCCCGCTTCCAGCTGCAACTGTACGAGCGACGATTCTTGTTCACGTAATCCTTCGAGTCCTTCCGACCTTCGACGCCAGGGAGACCTCCTCTTTGTTGAAAACGATTTGCTTGTCAGGTGTGTCAGGCGCGTCAGGATACCGTAGTCACCGGCGAGGATTGAGAGTCACCCTTGGGAGATCCATTTGTTGGACCCGGCGTCAGCGGCAGAAGTATACTTCGTTTCATCTTCTGTTAAACCAAAACAATTTTTCTTTTCAGTAGCGTAGCACTAGCACTGCCCCGAGATAAGCAATCGTCCGGATGATCTCATCGTCGTGGCGAGAGACTTGGTCCCTTGACGGTCAGGTGCACTCGCTCAGCGTACTCTCCGAATGTCCTGGGATTAAAGAGGGGCCAGTCATAACAATCTTAACTTGCCGAAGAAAAAAATAAAAAAGGAGGAGAGTTTGTTATAAAAGACCCTCTAGCCGAGGGAAACCTCACATGTTTCGTCATGGACACCTAAGATGCCGACGCTGGCTTAAACGACCCTGCACAGCCTGTTTCTAAAAATTCAACGCTGCCGTTCCAACCAGCGCGTCGGTGGAACGTCCTTTTAGCTTGGCGGCGGACGTCTTGGTTCATCTGGCTCTCTCCGATAAAAACTTTGAAAGTCGATTGCTTCTGCGAGCGAATAAACTATTTTGTTTAAAACGCAAGCCATAAAATGACAGCATTTATTTTAGGCTCACAGGGTTTTTCACTGATCAAAAGTGCTGTTCATTTTGCTAACACAAAAATATAAAAAAGTAACTTCGAAAGTAACTTCAAAGTAACTCGCTACTTTTTACAGTAGTTAGTAGTTTACTCAATTACTATTACAAATGCGTAATTTCTACTCTACTCAAATTACTTTTGGCGTCGATACTCAGTAACTTAACTTAACTACCTTTTTTGAGTAACTTGTACATGTCTGG